>JAVJGG010000039.1:21210660-21239070 GCA_035590195.1 Aviceda cuculoides
GGCGGCGTCTGGGGGGGGGGGTCCCTGGGGGCTGCGTGTGGCCGCCGAGGGTACCTGCGCGGACAGCGCTGCGCCGCTGTCCCGGGGACTCGCAGGCCGCTCTAGGGTTGCTAGTAAGACTTCAGTATCAACATTTGCTTAGAAATAGAGGCGGCACTGAGGTACGTGTGGTGCGGGGCGTGACCTGGGAGGGGGATCTCCACGAACCCCGTCCCTGTGAGGCGGGAGCCGGTCGGGCGCACCTCCTGCCCCTGCACACCGGAGATCCAGCGCTCCTTTGGCACTTCGTAAAGCCTTGTCTGGCTCTGCCGCCCTTGGCAGCCCTCTCTCCTGAAATACCTTCCTGCTGGTCGAGTTTACTTGTATGCACTGAGAATAGTTCTGAGGAGCTCAATTCTATGTTCTTGCAGTATATACATGGTATATGCCAATGATATCTTTTTTTTTTTAATTGTATCCTATAATACAAGAACTTTTATTTCTTACAAGTTTTTTTCTGATCTCTATGCCTGCTTACAAATAACCCAAAACTTTTTTTTTTTTTAGTCTTCCTCATTGAAGTGTTTTTCTCAGTATGTGAACTAACATAAAGTTGAATGATTGCATGTATCAGAGATTTAGCTCTGAACTTTCTGGAACTGCCTGCACTTTCTATACCCTGTACAAGTTTATCCTGTTTCCTGTGAAGGTGAATAATGATGCAGATCTTGAGTGTCTCACAGAAACATATCTCAACACTGTAACTGCAAGACAAATTCTAAAATATTCCTTCAGAAGTAAGATACTTGCTGCTTGCGTATCATAATAATCTTTAAGTACTGAAATAGATTTCTGTTTTGTAGAACCCAGTGACAGTGGCCTGGTTCAAACGGGTCTTGATAAGCCCCCCACCTCAAATTGAGCTAGCCTTAAAATGTTCAAAATACATTACTGTTTACAGGTCCCAAATTTTACACTCAAATTTTTTTTGCATTTATGAACAGCTCCCGTGGTCAGCTCAGGATGTTGATTGGAGCACAAAAGGGAAGACAGTGTTACTGTTTTCTGTGTGAAACAAGGAAGTATGTTTTTGGAGTTTATTAATCTGTCAAATTGTGTCCTTCAGATTTAAGGTTACTTCTCTAGCAATTTGAAATAGAGTGAGTGAGTTTCTTAATGTAATTGCTGTTTTCAACGTTTACCAAAAAAAGTAATCACCTTACAACATGTGTGTAGTTGTTCAAAGGATTTCTGATTTAGTTCTGGAGTTTGCGAGAGGTTATAAACATACATTGTCCCCATTGATGACCGTCTCTACTAAAAATGCAAAATTGAAGTTCTTGAACAAGTTAAGGGATCACTTCTCTGTTCTTAACCCTGTTGTATGGAGTGGGAGCCTTACTAATGAATCTGACATTTTCATTTGTGTTCAGAATTATGAGAATTTTGAGTGTATGAGGAGAATGGTAAATAACGAAAGGCTAAAGTACCAAGCTAGAGGGTGAAATTTTAAAAATTGTGTAACTTCTGTGGTTTTTGAGGGTAATTCATTCTTTACTGCCATGAGAAAATTAGTATTTATGTAGATAAAGCGGTGATGTAGAAGATTAAGGGAAATTCAGAGGTTTATAAAATTAATATTAATGCTAGGCTATTTAGCAATTCTAGCTGCTAAGGAAACTAGGGGATGAAAATGGTAGGAGTAGGAGTAGCTGTTCTAGCTACTAAGGAAGATAGTGAAGGTGTTACCTCTTTAAAAGAGCTGACTGTAACTTATATAAATAAGACTTCATCTTTTAATGATCCCAGTGGAAGTGTAAAAACCTGCTGCCAAAATTTTCTTCTGGAGGTTTTGTAGTTTTCGTTAAAGGTGGAATGTAGCGCAGCTAGCTCTGGCAACCCTTGTGCTGAGGGGTCTCACGGGCACAGAGTGCAGGCCAAGGGGATCGCTCGGGCAGTGGCAGCCTCCTCTTGTGTGCTGTCTCTCACGGCCCATGGTACGTCGTGCTCTCTGGATGTGTGTGTTCAGTAATACCAGGCTGCTCGTCGCATGGGAGTGGTGGCTGGTGGTAGGATGTCGCAGAAGGAAGAGATTGTGCATGCCTAGCCACGCTGTTGGAAGAATTCACCTGAAATTGGCAGTTCACCAGCAAAGGCACTTTTGGATGAACTGTCTGTGCCGCTGAGAGTTTGTCACGCGACACCCGTCAAATACGGTCTTCCCGGCTTTGGAATGATCGTGTAATATTAGAGCTTTGATGTTGGGGGAAGGAAATTCCTTGAGCTAAATTCTTCCTCTGAAATATTGCTGTATTTGGTGGTGTGGATTTGTATTAAGGGATGTGGGTTTGCCCACCTGTAGAGAGTACTGCTCTAACTAATTTTAAGATTTTCAGAGTTCTGCATTTTAGGAATTATTTTGTCTTTTCTTTGCTTTCCTTTTTACTACAAACATACATAAATGGTGGCTGACACTGTTGACTGATTGGTTTGGTTTTTTGTTTTAAATCTGTATTAAATTACTCAGTATGGAAGTTTATTCAAAGTAAAACCTTCATCTGTCTTCTCTTCTGGGAAATGACTCCAGAGGGAATATTTTAGCCTTGTCTTTAACTCTGTGCTAATGCTGTGAGTGTACCTATGGATATTTAATTGTCGTAATAACTAGAATGTTTGTGTTAATGATCTTTTTAACTGCATAGTAGTAATTGCATTCTTTTCTGCATGTGTGGCCTTTTTCTGGTTTTATAATTTGTGCATCTGTTAATTTTAGTAATTAGATTGAGTGGTAACATTAGATTTGAATTTGTTTTTATTTCAGGCTCATTTAACTGTTTCCCTGTAGTAAGCTTAATGAAAATGGAACCTCACACTAAATTTTAGTCATCAGTGCTCCATTTAACATTTAAGTTCAATTACTTCATCAATATTTCTATGGGAAAAGTAAATTCGCTTATTGAAGAAACTACTTTTCCTTAACCCAGATTAAACATTTTCTTGTGTGGGCAAGTTTAGAGCAAGATGGATGGGTAGTACAAAACTACTAGTTCTGGTGGGTTCAGCAGCAAAAGTTTCACTGCTATCAAAGAATTTATATCCATAGTTGTAAAAAAAAGCTAGATTATCATGACATCAAATTGGTGGGCATATCTTGAGATTTTCCATGGCAACACAATGTGAGAATTAAAGCTGTTACGCTGTTGTTCTTTTGTTCTACCCCCTTTTTTGTCACAGTGTTGGAAGTCATTCTTTCCTCCCCCCACCTCCTCCCCAGCCTCTCACATCCCTGCTTTCCTGCTTTTTGAATATAGTACTAAGGTCAAGTGATCCACTAACCAAACAGGAGTGGATTTATTGGATGATTCTCTGCCAAAGCAGATATTACACAATAACATCAATCCTCAAAGCAACGAATACCATATTCTGGTATTTTGGAAGGTCTGTTCTTTGGAAGGTGGTATTCAGTGATTTTTATTTGTCTAAAAGCCTGTAGGATCTAGGTTTGGAGAGCTGATCCAAGTGCTTGCTTGAGGAATTCAAGGTGGGCATTAGTCATGTTCCTTTAAATGAGTTCATTATTGGTAAGCTTTTGTGGGGTCAACTTTTAAATTAGTGCAGGCATTAAAACGGTAGTACCTTTATGGCAAGAGGCAACATTATGAGTTCTTAGATAAATATTTATCTCAAAAAAAAAAAAAAAGGCATCTGTTTGAGAGTGAGCCTCAGAGGCAGGAGTCAATGGCAGAGCTTTTGTCTTTAGCCAGTTGTCATATAGGAAAACTCATAGGCAAAACATTCAGCAGTGTTGAATTTGTGACAGAAACCACTGTAAGTGCAAAGATTTGCAATATGGCTGTGCATATTTGTAAGTGGTGTGGATAAGGATGCAGGGTCATCATTACCTTTGAATTTCTTCAGTTGATTGGATTATATTCAGTCTTAACTTCTTAAACTTGTCTCTGATACTCCAGAGGGCCTGTATTAACTGCTGGTGAAGTTGTAAAATAAAGGATATGGCTCTTTAAAAGGTGGTTGTATTCACAAGTTTGTCTGCCAGTAATTCTAATTTTTTTCTAAAAAGGAGTTATTCTTTATAAAAGCAGTCACAGTAAATTTTCTAGTTCTATGCAATTTTCTTTCCATTCTGGTTTTCAGTGGTTATAAATAACACATGAAATGACTTTCAAGGTAGAAAGCAGGAATCCATTTTGAAATATTCTATAAAATAAAGAGTGATTTATGGTTTCATATGATTTTGGCTGAAAGCACTCGGGCTTTGCCAGGTCATCAAAGTCCTGTCAGGAGAATCTATTATTTATTGTTCGATATGCTGGGAGTGGTGTAAGTACTTAATGTTTATCTTATGTAAGTATAGTGTTAGGAAAAATCACTTCCAGATACTAATACAATTTTTAAAATATACCACAAAAAACTAACCTAAATATTATAGACGTGAATTATGAAGTTAAAATTGAAGATTGATTAAAAAAAATTGCAAAACAAATAATTCCTAATGTTTTTGTTGTTGCAGGATATCTTTAGGATGTGCGTAAAATATTTTCTAATTCATCTTCTGGGCTGATATTTTGGTTACATTATCATATAAGTATACAGTCTTCAGTTTTCATCACCAGCTATTTAGAGTTTTACAACAAAAGCTAGATGGAAAACCAGCTGAAGATGGATTTTTTTTTTTTTTATGTTAGTGGTCATTGTGGACTAATTCAGTGGCACTGACTTGTAATGTTAATGTCTGGAAGGAGGAAATAGACCCATATTATTATTACAATTTGTAAATAAGTCATTACCTGTCCATGTAAATGTCAAACAAAATGAACACTGACACACTATTTTCTTCCTACCCCCCTTTATTATTTTCATATTCTCCAAGCGTAAACATACCTTTATGTTCTTACTGACTTTTTTTGAACTTGACCTAAAATTGAGGGGTGGTTTTCTGGCATGCCTTCTATTCTGAAATTTTTTTGTGTAGCAGAGGTGCTGTGATAGCCTTCTTGGAGGCTTGGACTCCCACTGATATCTCAGATAGGATTCTTTCCCAGATACTGTGCAATGTCCCTTGCTGCTCTTGTAAGAAAAGCCGTTATTTTGTGAACCTTTCGTTGTCCTTCTCGGCCTGCTAGTGTTCTTCAGGTTTTCCAGATTATATTGCTGATCTTACAAAATAAGAGACATTAATAGTCCTGTGATCCTACTGTCAAAATATAGAGTATGTCATCTGCATATCAGGGTGAAAAAGTCCTTTAGCAAAAGTCTTGGCGAGGTACTTTGAGATTCTAGTCTGAATCGGGAGTAATTGAAAAGACATATTTGTCTATCGCCAGTAGAAAATGTCATTCCACTGTTTGGAGAATGGTCGTAAAGCTGGTAGTTCAGTCCTTCTGCAAGAACTCATCTCTTTTTAAGTCACTGGTGCACTGAGGTTGCTCTAGCACCAACGAAAGCATTTTGTAAGAGTCTCTGTTGGTACAGAGACAACTATATGGAATTACTAATGTAGGAGAAGAAACTTTTTACTTTTTAAATCTCCTTTTACGAAATGTTTAAAAATTTATAGGGACCAAGGAGAGCAAGCTATCCTCCCACAGGGAGGTGGAAAAGGAAGTGAAAGTATTAGAAGACTAGGGTAAAAATAAAACTTAATGTGTGTCTTGCTCTACAGATCTTTTAATGTATGTGCTTTGCTTTTTCTTTACCTGCTGCTATTGGTTGTAAAACAAAGATTAGACTCAGCTGTAGTATGTGCTAGAGGAGTCGACTTACAAACCCTCTTTATTCAATACAATTTTATTTTTTCTTTAAGACACAAAGAATCTTCTGGATTTTACCTGTTGTTTTCCTTAGTAGAAGTGATTTAAGAGGATGTACTTATATAGATAACATTTGTTTCTATAAAAGTACACAAATTTGATATTTCTTCAAAAATTGCCCTTCCCCTGGAAGGTAGCCGTCTAATTGTGAAAAGTAAAGCTGCTGTTCCTTTCCAGTAAACAGAATTCCTCACCTTGAAGTAATCTGCTTGCACCTGCAGTTCAAAAAGCAGTCTGCCAAATTGGGTATTAGTTTTTTAACCTGTTACCTTGCTTCTGTGTCTTAGACATGCCATGAGCAAAATGTTTAGATATGGTAGAACTTTGCCACACAAAGACAACGGGACTCATCCAGCGATAAAATTTTTATTTAAGTGTTTAATAAGCTAAAATTGCGTTGTATTCTTGCTGTTGTCTAGATCTCATATAAGTTCATTTTTCTGATACCTTTGATGTTCGTTTTCCTGGGCCGTTATGACTTGGAGCCAAATTCAGAAAGTACATTCTCTTACTGATTCCCCCCACCCCCATCAGAGAGCACTGCTTGGTTTGAGCATGATTTTTAGTAAGAAGTTGAATTTTTATTTGGAGCATAAGTGTCTGCTTTTGTTCCTTTTCTAAATAATCTTTATTTGCACCAGCTGTGAGATTTGGTACATTTCATTGCCATGTTCATCTGATGGTACACAGATAACTATATGGAATTACTGATTTAGGAGAAGAAACTTTTTACTTGTGGCTCCTTCCTTGACTGGTTATGATTTCTTACTTATCTTAGTGTGTTGCAATTTCTGAGCCACCACCATATTCTGTAATGCAGAAATATTTTCTGATATTGTCCTGCAATACAAGCATATAATAAAATTAATCAAACTATTGTTAATTTTCATTAGCTAGCTTTAACTTAAAATATTTTATACAGTAATTATTTCAACTTTGTTTGTGTTTAAATTATAAAATGCCTTTTAAGTTCTACATATACCAAAAACATACCATAAAGATTGTGTAGTGAGCTTCTCCAGAGTTAGCTGCTCTGCTCTTCTTAGAAGTTTGGATGCAAACAAAATTTATTGCAGTTGGTCAACTGACTGACTCCAGAAGATTGTTTTGAAATTGTCTGTGTTCCAGCATTTTTAATATATTTCCCTTCAACATTTTATATTATGAAAAAGCCACTTGTGATTTATTTAGTAGATACAGTGAAGCAAATTAAACATTTAAACCTTTTCAAGATGAATCTTGTGTAATTCAGTAAAAGCTTATCAGCTGGATGACTGGGAAAGAGTTTACTGTGAACAATTCAGGAACCAAGATGCTTCCACACATGTGAAGCTGTTTAGTTTATAAATTGCTTGGGGCAGTGAATATATGCATTTAAAGTCACTTGAAGAGGCAGTGCATCATTATAACATTATGTATAGCCGCTAATCAGAAGAGACACAATGTGTAAGCCTGAAATTAATTTTGGATTACACAGAGGTGAATTATAACTTTTCATTATTTTGTAAAGCTTTTAAAATCATTTGGCTTTTAAAGCTGAAGAGAAGAGTTTTCTAGCTTAGCAGTTATCTCTAATTTTAGTTTTGTTGTGTTGAAACTAAAAGTAAAATTGGTATCTTGGTAACTGTATATAATGTGTAGCTAATCCCTTTATTTCTTGCTTATTTACTTGTAAAACACATTATTCTTGAAAATAGAAGTATGGCTGGTTTTGCCTTGTAGGGAAAGTCCAAAAATTCATAATGGAGATTATCTTGGTCAGAAGTTGCTGGAAACAACCAGATGTAGACTTCAAGGTCAGCTTGCGGCAGCCACATCTGTAAGATTTATTGAGATTAATCTGCCTCTTACGTATCCAAGAAGGCTATAATAGAGATAGTGCTTAGACAGCTGGCGGTGAAAACTAGTGCTATCAAAAGTGGACTGTATTCTTCATCATAAGATTGTCATGAACCTAGTGTTTGTACTGTCTGCTTGCTGGGTTACTTCATTCTGGTGCTGCAACTGTTCCTGATGTAGTCCTGGAATCTCTAGCAGCAGTTTCCAATGCATTATACAGATGGCTGGAGAAACAGAAAAGTTTGTAGGACTGACTTCAGTTTCTACATGCTGAAGTGAGCTATGCCACCATGTTTGTTAGTCTAGTTAGAGCCAGCTTGTTACCATTTAATCTGCTCGCCATTTTTTTCCCTATCTTTCCGACAGGATGCGAGATGCCCAAACACAGAAGGGCAGGTATGTAGTCAGCAGTCTTCCTAGGCCAGTACTAGAAGGACTTAGAAGTTGGTTCACTTTGACTTTGCACTTGTATTTCAATGAGGCAGTGTCACAGATTCATATGAATGCATCGCTTTCTGGATAGGTGTCAAGAAGTACCTATGAAATTCTACCTATTAGAACATGTTAGTGACCCAGAGATCACTAACAAGTAAAATCTCTAATTTTGTACTTATTTTTATATCTATCTGCAGATGTAATGTCCTACTTCACTGAAATTTTAAATTAATGTTTCCTCGAGAAGGCCAGAGAGGCTAATTTACCTAATACTGCATCTGATAAATGGAGGTTAGTAGGTAGAGAAAGAAGGCAATGGCTTTAAGGAATGATGATAGAGATTTCAGCTGGTACTAATCAGTCCTCCTTCATGAAGGAAAACTCTTTATCTTTGTTTTTCCTGGTAAGAGAAATGAGGTGCAGGACAATTTTAACATAATGCAAATACTTCATGTGGAAGCATTCTAAAGGGGGGATATGAAAGGGCCAGGAAGCACAGAAAGTGTTTATACTTCTTCATAACAAGCACTGCTATTTCTGAATTGATTCTGCCTCAAATATGAAGAACTTCTGAGTCAGCATACTAAATTGATACAAGAATTGTATGGACTCCTTATTCCTCTACATAAATCCCTTTTATGCTGCCAGATGTTTATGTATAACATACTGAAGTCTGGATCTCTTGCTGCTTTCTTGTGGTTGGATCATGCAATTCCTGTTGAGGTATTTCCTGCTAATACCATTGCAAATCTAAAAATTGTCTGGATTTGGAACTTTATTGGACAAAATGTTCTTTTGCAGTAGCCCTTTTCAGATACAATAAAACGTGTGCTGCGTTTCACAGTAAGTAATATGCATAATAACTTCGTAGGAAAATGCTGGTTTCTACTAACCAGGGGGCACATCTCTTGATGATTCAGTAATCTGATTACTGATCTCAATAGCAGTACAATCTTAGATTTTTTTTTTTTTTTATATATATATAATCTAAAATAAAATATAGATTCTCATTTAGGTCTTGCTGTTCTTTGATCCAAGTTACTGGATCCAAATCATTACCCAGCTGCCTGTTCAAAAACATTGGATACCATGAGTGACACAGGTTATAGTGCTAAATCCTTCATCTCTGAAGCTGGCAAAACCAGAAGCTGACTGTTCCCCAAGAGGGATGAGTGGCAGGCAGTGTTAGAATAATCCTTCATGAGAAAAACAGCTTAGAAACACCCAGCTTTATTTACTCATTAGGCATAAGTGAAACTTCAGAATCAATATTAGGGATATAGCCTTTCCCCTGCAATCACTTGAATTCTGTAATAAATCATTATCTTCAAACCAAACTGTGAGTGAGAAGTTTTGGAGTCTGCTCTGCCCTGTAGCTAGGGTCTGAATGTATTTCAAAATTTGAATATAATCCATCTTAGAGTTTTTGACAAATCGAAGTTCAGAATAGGAAACTGTTTTCAAAGGGGAACAATTTATAAAAAGATTATATTTCTCTGTTATTGAATAATCTGAAGGGTATCTGTCTTGCACAACTATATGAGCATCCTGTAAGAGAGAGTTCAGCTTTGTGTGCTGTCATTAAATAAATCTCTACCATTTCTCTAAGGAGGCTTTTCCAAGTTACTTATTTTTTTCTTAGGTAGAGAGGGACTATCTATAACTATATTATAATGGTCTGTTTACCAGAGCCTTCTTTCTTGGAACAGGCTTTTGTAAAGTAACCATCATACAGTCCAGATCACATGTAGGAGTAACTTGCATTTGACAAAGCTACCTATTTTCCATGTGCTTTTATTTCTGTTGGAGAAGAGAATTCAGAAACTGGTGCCAAGGCACAGTCTTATTTCTTTGGTTTACCAAGGTTTTGTCAAATAAGAATAAACGGTGTCTTGCTCCACCAAGTTGTTCTAAGAGCCTCTCCAAACGCTAAAATGCATGGGCCTTGCCTTTCTTACACTTTCTCATTCTGTTGCCAGTGGGTACTTGGGGGGCCACAGTATCTTACAAGCAAAGGGTTGGTGAAGAAAATTGATGCCAGCTTTCAACAGCGAGGAAGCTAATTCAGGGAACAATTTCATCCAAGGTTAATGGAAGAACAGACCTCCAACACGGTATCAATTGGATCAAGCTTAAAGCAATCAGTTATGCCCTAGTAGCTATAACTCCAGTCCTGGTCAGCCAGGCAGCACTGGTGATGTTTTACAACACTTTCTCGGTGGCTTTTATCAATAAGGAAGGAGAAACGAGGTTCTCAATTCCATTTCTCGAGTAATATTCTCTGTCCCCAAATGAGGGAAAGAAAGCCTTTTTCAGGAACTGCAAACAAAATAGTAGTTGTAGATCCTATTCCAGATAGTTTATAGATGGAGAGAAATGAATGTATATATAAACACTTTCAGAGGACAGCTGAACGTGGAGTTGCTTTCACGCAATAAGGCTGTGTGCATCCAGGATCTCGTGACAGTCCTGAAGTGTGTGCTGCAGTTACATATTTTCTCCTTGTCTCTTTGTTCAGAATGGTCTGTGTTTTGAGTTCTTCAAAAAATTCAACTCCATAGACTCTTGGCCTTTCTAGGCTGTGGAACGACTGTCCCAGGAACTGATGCGATTGTTCATCCCTCTTTCTACGCCCAGAGATTAATTCCATGATAAGTCTTCACTTGCTGTGGAAGGTCAGCAGTGCAAAACTATTGTAACTTTTTCAGTTTTATCAACTCAGAAAGGGATTTTCTTTTTTTTAATCCATAAAAATATTAAGTGGTAAAAATGGAAAATTTGCAGGGAAGTTGTAGCTATTTTCCTGAAAAATTTGTCATGTCTGTCTTAAACCTCTTTCCATGTGTCAATACAAATATTTGTACTTTTGG
This sequence comes from Aviceda cuculoides, assembly GCA_035590195.1. Classification (NCBI taxonomy): domain Eukaryota; kingdom Metazoa; phylum Chordata; class Aves; order Accipitriformes; family Accipitridae; genus Aviceda; species Aviceda cuculoides. Next base: position 21,221,615 of record JAVJGG010000039.1, read on the forward strand.
ACTGTCAACACCATAATGGAACTGGTCTGCTGAAAACTGCCTGTGTACTTGATGTGGAAGGAGGTCAGGAACGGCCGAAGATAGAGAGGTTGAACCTCTTTATTTTGATGGTTGTGTTTGCCTTTGCCAGCTTAAAGAGTTCATGAAACTATGTCTCGTGTGTGTAAGTCCTGCTAGGTATTTTCTAGACTGCATTTCAGCTTCTAGAATTAATAAAGACTGGCTCAACTGTTTAAAATTATTTTTCCTGTCTCTGTGAGTACTAAATTGTACTTAATGTCCCATTAAAGTCTAACAGCTTCTTACTCTGGGTCAGTTAAAACTGATACCACACAGAGAGTAAACAGTTGTCCAGTAACCTTTCACATGTTGCATTGTGTGTTTTAAATGAATCATGAGATTGGCAGCATGATGACCTTTTATTTGTTTGTGAAGGCAATATTCTCTCTGAGGAAATAGACAACTGCAGGCCTGAAATTCACATGAAGGTGATGTTTGGTGTGAAGCTGGCCAAAGAAGTTTGTGCCCTACCACACCTGCTTTTTCCACTTTCAGTTCTGTCTCTCTTCAGCTGTAGTAGTACAGCTGTTTCTGGTGCTGCGCTGTAAATCAGATCAGTGAAACACTCTTTTCGCTTTGTTTAATCTCATCCCTTAATTGAATACGTAGCTTAAGTGTCTCCTAATACCAGTCCTTTAGAATTTTAATCGCTTTTACTGAATTACCTGCTTAAACAGCCAATAGATCACTTAAAAAGAGATTTCAGCAAAGCTAGTGCCATCGTGCTTTTTAGATAGCAAGCTATACTTCTTTTCTGAATCTAGTCAGAAATCCAAGTCATCTAACTGTGCATGTAAGAATCTGGTGAGTGGGAGGAGAAGTTGGAGAACAGCCTCATTTATTTATTAAACTTCTGATTGCAGTCATGTGCCATTCCAAGCAGGTATTGCTGGTAGAGAACTATCACTAGCCTTTTGGGTTGGGGTTGTTTGGGGGTTTTTTTGTGGGTTTTTTTTTTTCTTTTTAACTACATATCTTTTCTAAATATGGTGAAAACATACTGATTTGACAGAGCGTAATTTCATGATATGGGAGATTTTGATAGTGATACCACTTTAACAACAACCATCTTGCATTTGTTCTGCCCCTAACACTACCCTTAACTGTGAAGTGAAAGTACACCTGTGCTGTTAGTTTAGCTTTTCTCTTTACACTCAGGTCTTGGTCTGCATGCAGAATATTGAGTGCACTCCTGTGCACTCTTTTGGAGCAAACCAGTTAGTTCAATGTGAAACAAAGTCCAGATACAGTTCTGAGACCCGTTCACACTAGAGATGTTTGGCATCTGATGATAGGGGGGAGAGAGCACCGGGCAGGACTCTGCCGTACACAATTGTTTAATGCCATCCCAACAGGTTTATACCCTCACACTTTCTGATGCATGCTTGGACAATATACGAGGGCATGCAGCATTAACCATAAATTTCTTAAATTTAAAATACCATTTTAATGGCTTGTTACACAGTCTTTACATTGTATGACACTTTGAGGTGAACAAAAATACACAAAAATGCCCTCAGATAATACCTGTCTGTATCAGAAGGCATACAGTTACAGAGCATCCCATTAAAATTTGGATACCGTGCTGGCAAGCACTCAGTCTGTTTATGATAACAAGGTGTCTAGAGAATTCACTGGTGACAAGCTTTAACTCAGAGGTAAAAGTGTTTGCAAGTGACATGTGCCATACAATTATTTAAAAAAAAAGAAGTGTTACATTCAAGAGGGTTATAGAAAAATGTTAATGAATACAAAATAGTGTGTGTTATTTTAGTAGCATGAGAGTATTAAAAATGTCAGTGACTCATATTGGAAACTTTCTTTTGTTTGAGTTGCCTGTTTCTGACCAAGTTCTAACTTTATTTCATTTTTTAATATGTCTTAGCATACTAAGTTCTAAAAATTGCATGTGTTCTTACAGGTTTGCCTGAATCTATTATTGCAGCGGCGTGTGCCAGGAGTGGCCAGAGAGTTCTTCATGTTGATTCGTAAGTTACTCCAATAATTCTCCTTTTCAAGAGTGAAACTGGCTAGAAGTGTATCTGTGTCTTTGTCAGTGTGCCCTTCAGGACTTGTGTTTTGTGTTTATCTGGCATCTAATAATTGTACGCTTCTGTCTCTACCTTATTTTTGGGGTGTTATTTCCATCAACAGAACAGGTGATTTTTGCATCCTAGGTCAGTAATTTGGAGCATAAGTGGTGTGGTCAAGGATGCTGCTGATGGCTCCTTTCGTATAGACAGAAATGGTTACAAGTTTAGTGCCCTTCATTATCATTCCTGACAGCAATTATCCCATTTTGGTTGTGTGAGAATCTTTACCTGAGCCATTATCATTTAATGACAAAATGTTTTACTAGTATCTCATTTGTGTCAGTTCTCAATGCCTAGAGAAGATAAAAGTATTTTTGCATTTTAATTGTTATCAGAATGAAGACAAGTAAAATCTGGCTGATAAGGCAGGAGATGAACACAGCACTCTTCATTCTTTGCTGTCTTCTCTCCATCCCATGCTAAATCAGTTTGTAAGAAGACTACAGAATACCACTGAAATGAGTTGTTTCAAAAAGTACTTCTATTGCACTTTGAAATAGAAGGATTTGCTGAAGCACTTGGAGTAGCATATTTCATGCATCCTTTTAAGAGATTAACATTTCATTTTACTTCCCTTTACCAATTAGCCAAAGTTAATTTTTTTTTTAAATCCTGTGTAACTATACACTGCAATGCACACTGGTTTTTAGAAAAAAATTAGGATCTTTGAGCCTTGGCTTATTTGTACCCCTGCTCAGCAAAATTTAGTAGCATGATTCAAGTCTAGAATTCTGGTTTCTGAGGCAAGCTTGAGATCAAATGCTGGAGACTGAGCCAACCAAGACAAACTCTTAAAATACCCCTCTCTCCCATCTAACACTTTAAATTTTCTCATAACTCTGTTGAGGTGATCAATCATTATTAAGCAGCTTTTGAGGCTGGTTTACTGTCTGTGTTTTTCTAGAAGGTAACAAATGCAGTGTCATTCGTGAGATTTCTGTGCTAGACACCTGCACTGTGCCTGCTGTAGTTCACTATGTGAGATGAAGGTACGAGTGTACACTTTTTTTGTTTGGTTTTTTTTTTTTTTTTTTTGGCAGCATTGCCGCTGATCTTGATTGTAGCTGGCTCCTGTCCCCTTGGTACCTTTTCAGTCCCATTGTTAGTGCAGTTATGCAATTTGCTGGGCTAATACAGTTTTGGGAGAGGGTCATAAGCAGGAAGCAAGGACTACCTAAGCAGCACTGCTGCTGCTAAATGTTGTCGTAGTCTAAAATGCGTAATAATTTTCTAAGGTTAAACAAATTTCTGCACTTCAGCTTGGTAAATATTTGTGCATGCAACCAAAGTGGATAATCTGGCAAAATTTGATCTGTAGTGGGGGTGGGAATATTTTACGTGTTTACCTGTGAAATGATAACTGTTAATAACCAGTAAAAGTCTATGTGGAGACTAGTTTCAGGCAGCCTGCTACATCTCTAGCTGGTACCTGCTGGATGTTGGCAGAGAGGCGTGGCAGGTGTTTTTGAGGTGGTGGTAGCAGCAAGAGTGCTGTGAGCTTAGATGCTGTGGTTGTTAGTACTTGTTCGCCAAAAATTATGAGGTTGGCATAGTGTTCTATTTTTACATCGTATCTTTGAGCTCTTGCCTTTCTATGAAAATACTTGTGATATGCACCTGTGTGTTCAGCACCAAGGTTTAGAGACTTTTCCCAGAGACAGTATACATGTTTTCAGTTTTTCTTGTGTCTTGCACCAAGAGCTTAAAAAGGATTTGCTTTCTGCTGTTCATTGTCTCTGAGCGTCATCAGTTCAAGAGTAAACTTCTGTAATCTCTTTTTGCCTACAGCCCTTCAAAGGACCCATTCATTTTTCATACATTTATTTCTAATTTGAAATAGCAGACAATTTCAAAATTTGCAAGACTAGCTCACTAATTTGGTTGCATGGAATATGATTTGCAATTGCTCAGTTTGCTGTTCTACTGCCCACAAAGTCTCTGGCTTCCTGTCTTGGACTGGAGTGAGGACAAGTGATGCACGTCAGTCAGTAATTTTTATCAATAGGAGGGCATTTGGATTAAGAACTCATCTATTGAATCCTCATGCACTGTGGACTACTCTCAAAACCTATGGAAAACTCCTAGAAACCGTAAGGAAAGAAGTCCTTAAATGGGCTAATGTTCTAGTGTTCTACATCACAATGGGATAGTACACAGCAAGGCAGTACTTGATGCTCCATATTTAATGTAACTAATGATTCAGTTGAAACAAAACCAGCTCTTAAGATTGTAATAATTTTAAAGAAATATGTAACTACATAGTAGTGATACTGAAGTTATGATAAAGACCTGATGCATAATGTATAAGGGTATGTTGATTTCAAACATTTTGGTACAGTAATTCTTAAATTGGCTATTAGATTGCTAACCAAAGTATTAAAAAACTTACTTTAGAATAAGCAGATGTAGAATGAATAAAATAGTTATGTTTGGATTTTAAGCTTAATGCCTTTATTATTGGTAGACTACTTAGATTTTTCTTAAATGAACCACACCCATTATTTCAATTTTTTGTATTCATTGGCTATCAAAGTCTGTAATAATAGTTAGCCACTGGAACTTTCATTTCTTTTATGCATGCCTATTTTTAGCTATAATGAAGAGCCTTTCAAAAAACTCACAGAAGCAGGCAATTAGAACTGTGGAATACAGATTTTGTTTATTACTGTTTTCACTTAAATATGCTCATTTACATTCACACATGCTTTTGTTTTTATGATGAAAATGAAGGCTTGTGCATTTGATTCCTTTCTCCTGTGGAGTTATTTTCCAACTCTAGTGCAGGCTAAGGTCAGGGGAAGGTGTTCTCAACCAAGGTGTTTTTCACTCATAGTAATAGTTGCCATTATAATTGGTGTGTGTGCTCACTGAACCGTGGTCTAGAATCCATATCTTGGCAAAAAAAAAAAAAGAAATGTTTATACTGTACAACCCCTTCCCCATAAATAGGGAAGTGTGTCAAGCCATCTGCTTTTCGTGTTTAAGTTAGTACTCTTGCAAAAAAAGCCAACCAAGACCAACAGAAAACCCCCACCTGATGCCATTTGAATTTTAAGTGAAAAGTTAAGTATTGAAAGCTTGCCAGAGATTAACTGAATTAAAACATTTTACTTCTATCTACTATATCTAGTTTAATATACTTGTTTCTAGATGAATTTTGAAGTTTAAATTTTACTGAGGTAATAGTATAATTGAAAATTCATCAACGAAATAATCTGTTTATGTTCAGAGTGTCACTTTTTAACAGTGTATGTTGTTCCCTTCTTAAAGCATCATGAGTTTAAATTTTTTTCAGACTATAAGAAAATACGATTCAAGGTTACTGAAATGCTTGTGCTAGGTGTGCTACTCTGATTCATCTTTTGTTCTCTACAAAGGTCTGAGTTAAGTTAGGTACAATATATAGAAAATGTATATGGATGAAGTCTTTGTTTATAGTTTGCTTGCACTCATTACCTTGTGTACATCATTTTATTACTTTTAATCTCCAGCCATGTTTGCATTTATCATAATATACTGCGTAGGTGATTATGGAAGATAGTTTTGAAGTGGCCTATTATAAAATACTAAGTTCTAAGTTTGATTTATAAACACTGTCCAAGTATCGCCATCAACAGTAGCTAATCTTATTCAAAATAGTCACTTCACTGCAGTGTTGCCATAAATTCCTGTGGACTGATTTTTAAACTAAAGTTACCTTCTGCCAAATAGTAATTGAAGGAGCTCTATTTCTCTGTGCCAGCTATCTGTCTCAATAAATGTAAAATCTGTGGTTCTTTTCAGAGAGCTACATTTACTGTAGATATTAATGAGCTGTTGACATGTGAAATTTCAAGGATATTTGTTAAATGATTTAGAAAAGTAATTTGCAATTTAAAAAGTGGAAATTGGCACTTAGTTTAAAATTGAAGTTGCCAAAGAAAGGTAGATCAAGACTAAAAGTTGATTACTTGAAGTGAATATAGTTCCCATACTAATTGTTCATATGCCTAGGACTTTCTCCTGATGGTTGCTATGTTTTTACTTTTGGTCCTTCGCTTATTTGCTTCTTATAATTATACATCTATATAGTTATGTACTAGTTTGGTTACTGAGGATGGGGCAGTTAGAGGTGAGGTGTGTTTAGCTACATTTTGTATTTGATTTTGAGCATCTAGAATATAACATTTGTAGACTATAGTTTTATTGTCTACATCCATCCCCATTGACTTACTTATCTTCCCATGTAGAGTTTAATTCAAAGGCAAAGGAGTGTCAAGATGCAGGATTTTAACTCCTCTTTTGTCCCCAGTCTGCTTTGCATGCCTTGCTGCTTGACACTTGTTATCTTTCTTATTTTTTTGACCTTACTTTGCCTGTAGAGTACTTGAGTGTTCCTTTTGTCCAAAATTCTGTTTTATCCAGGTGTCCAAAAGCATGCTGAGCCCCCTCCCTGTACCTCCTCCCTCCAAGATACCTGCTTTTGTAGTTTATTCCACTTCTTGCTAGGCAATCTGTCTCACTTTTTTCAGAACTTGTAAAATACATAATGTAATACAACCTGTGTCTTCATACAGCCCTCTTTTTTATCTTTAACTTCTGTGAAGTGAGGTAGCTGTGTGACTACAGCAACCAGCAAGGAGAAAGGTTGCTTCTCAAAGCAGGTCAATTTCTTGCAAGAAAAACAGAGGAACTATTTAATTTTCAGTAGGGAAACCTAGGCAAAAATTCTTAATTCTGGTATCTTTTGACCTTTTTTGAAAAAGATGGTTTTATTTTTTTTCAGGATATGATCTCATAGAAAAGGTATTGGAGAGTAAAACATGGTCTCAACTGGTCCGTGATAATTACCTTTGGTCATGTTCATATCCCAGGACATAATGTAATATAGTAAAAGTGACCGCCACCGTCACCCTTTTATTGAGCTGAAGGATCTCAAGAGCTGTTTGGGTTAAACACTTCCCCTTGGACGGCAAGGAAGCGTAGTCCACTTCTCACACGATTACTTTGCCGGAATGGGAATTTTTTATACATGTGACTGTGTACTTAATAGGTAGCGCGTGAAACTTTATGGGTTTGAAACGTAAGTCATTTTGTGTTCAAATCCTTAAAATCGATGTGGCAGTAACTTCCTTTGCAAAAGACAGCTACTCTGATGGTTCGAGACTTCTTCCTCAAAGATCAAACGCAGGACAGACACATACAGGCAGCTCTTGGGAGCAATCAGGAGGCATCAGCAGCTTTTCTTGAGACTTCACCAGCTTTGACCGTTACACCATGGCTGTTACGACATGGCACTGAGAAGGGCAATCTTCTTAACAGACATCGTCCATGAAATAACTTTTTCTGTTCTTAAACATGTTTTAATTATGTATCTCGTGCTTTCCAAAATGTTCAATTTTGCAAATTGCAGTCTGTCTTCAAAAGGACGTTAGATATTCTCTTGGTTTGGATTTCAAGAATGTTAATCAGTTGGAAACAATTTGGAATTTCAGTGTTCTGGACTGGGATTTGCTAATTCTTTTGAAGTATTTGAAGAAAAAAATGGTGTTAGTAATTGAGAGAAAAAATACAAACTCATGTAGGAGAAGAGAGAGTTAAGCTTTTTGCAGAGGTAAACCTGTACTTGGGCTACGTTTCCAAAACTTTGCAGAAATGGCTTCAGCAGTTCTGCCATTAGCTCTGAACTACAGATTGGAGATTTAAAAAATATGAACTAAAAGCAGCAGTATTTTAATTCATATGAAAATCCAAGTAATAAGGAGAAGTTTTGAGCGAATACCATCTAGGAAATAATGTATGGTAGAAAAAGAAAACATCTGTGCTCTGATTTGGTAGAAAAATTAATTTCTAACTGCTGTTACACCTTCAAAATGTTTCATGTTCTTAGTTAGACGGTAATTGAATTATAACCCTAAAAGGGGGAGAGAATATCCATCTTCGTAGTTTGCTAATATGGCAAGAAAAGAGAGGAGCTTAGTCCTTGAGATTTTGGGACAATATTTTATCTTTAATTAGGCTTTGATCTTGACCCTTACTTTAAGGAATTCCTCGGTTCATCTTCAGGGCAATTATGTCAAAAATATTTGGTTACAAAGGACTCCTAATTGTAAAACCTTTAGTCAGCTCTTTTTAGAATTCCTCTTCAAGATTTTTGCTAAAAACTTTGTTCATTATATCAGTAATCATGTCTGGTCTACCTTCTTTCTGTAGTGTTTTCAGATGAGAAAATTAAGCAATCCTGATTTGTCCTGTAATGCAGGGTAAACTAGCTAAAATTTGGGGGAAAAAAATCTGGAAGTTGATGCTTCAAGAGAAGATGAATGTTTGAGGTGGTATAGCCTGACGTGGGAGAGGTGCTCCGACAGCAGAGGAGAGGAAGGGCAGCCGCGATTGGTTTTCCGGTTGAGAAGGGCCATACAGTCTTCTCCAAAGTGATGGAGCCTCAGAGCAGCGTTACAGAGTGCTTCGTTGAAGAGATTGATTCACATCGTTGGGGTTAAAAGGAAAAGCAGTTTCAAAGGAAAATCCACCTGATGGACAGAGGAATGTTTACATTAAAGATGTCTGGCAGCTCACAAATAAACTTGTGTAACTTTCTGTGAAAATAATTTTTATTTCTCTTACTGAAAGTTTTGATTTTAAATATTCTAAATAGGCATGAATTTATATTGGTATAGATTCAAGGAACCCAGTCCTAATTTTAGGCAGGTGTTTTCTGTGATTTCTGTGATCAATGGCCTTGCTGGCTCTGACAGCCAGATTGTATTCCATATTCAAGGAAACTTGCAACTAAAGCAGCAGATTCCCTTTAAAATAAATCATGGCTGTGTTTTTTGGAAATCCCACAAGCGGCAGATAATATATGGATATTGAATTTCTCATTCAGCGGAATCTTAAGAAGCAGCAAGAAATTAACCTACACCATTGACATCTAAAACAAAGCTGGAGGTTATCATTTCATGCAACTACCAGTTACTGTTTTACAGATTGAAATCTGACAGAATCAGGCATTTAATATATGTAATCCTCATTGCTCTGTATTTTGCTATTTGGTATTATGCTGTACTTTTTAAGCCTCACCCATGTCATTCACATAATGAGGTAAGTATGAACTCCTTTTTATAGATGATTGGAGTTTCTGGTTGGTAACAGATCTGCAGATGGAGCTCATCTGCTTAGAGAAACCAGATTGCAGGGCAGACTTCATGCATCCTCTTCAACTAGAGACCCAGTCCTCCCAGTTCGTGGCCTTAAACACCACCCACGGTCTGGTGTTGAAGCCACCTTTATTCAGTGAATGCTGGATTTTGTTATCTTTGCAAAAGATGTCCTATTTATGTTCTTCACTATCGCCTTGCAGTAGCTGCAAGACTTTTTTAGGTCAGTTTCTAGTCAGGAGCAATTAGGCTGTTTAGCAGACATCTGTCCTTCCTATGCCAAGTAAGCACCGTGGTACAGAGCATCACCCTCCGGTACTGGAAAGGGGCTGGCACTCTTAAGGGAGTCTTTGTCAGTGCAGATAAGCCTTGTCAAAAACATCCCATCTTAAGCAGTAGGATCAAACCTGAATGTAATTTTTCACTTTTATCACACTTATCTCTACACTTTAAACGTGAAGGAGGTTATGGTAAGATTTTAAGCTCGTTTGATTTACCAGCCTTCACATGATTCTGTAAAACGCAAACCCCATCTTCCTAAATGTTTGGGGGTTTTTTATTAGTGTATGCAGTAACATTAGATATCCATTCAGGAAGGTTTTTTTGATATCTTTCACACTTCTGACGTGCCAGCATACAGTGCCAGAAAACAGATTTAAATCCCAAAATGACTTATTTATTTTGCAACAACTAGTGATTTCTTAAAATGTAATTGCTCTGTTATTTTTCCTATCAGAGTTGTTAAGCACTTAAGATGTGGTATGCATGATAACAAAAGCTAATCCAACTGATGCTTAGAGAAATATTGATAGGAAAAGTTTGTAAAGGGAGAGCAGAGACTTTCTTTAACAGCAGAACTATTAATTTTCTGTGGTTTAGAACAAATAAACTAATATTTTTGAAGAAAGAAGGCGGTGAATATAAACTGAAGAGTACTCAGGGAGGTACGATCATTTTGTACAAATCAGTTCCTTTGGCACCACCTACAGTATATGCAGTTTCATAAGAATTTTGCGAGAGCATCTTAACAGTCTATAATAAGCATGATCTGTTCTGTAAGCAGTAGATAAATAACAGTGTGAACTTCCCTTTATTTGTCATAATGGATAAGAGAGATGTGGTTTCTGCGGTCCGGACCCAATTTCAGCTTACTCGACTCTCCCTTGCGTAGCCTCCTCATGAAGCACTGTCAGTTCAGAAGCGGCGTGCGGTGCGATCCTGTTAACTTCCAAACCAGCTTCAGTCGGAAGCAGCATAGCTGTGCTGCTGTGACAAAGCTACGAGGTCCTGCCAGAACCTCAAACTGTGGGCTGTGGTACAGGTGCAAAACCCTGAACTAGCTTTCCTGAGAACTCAGTTCAGACAGACAGACTTGTTGGCTTGGCTCCGCAGTAAGTGAAGATGTCTACGGTGATGGACGTGTTTGAGTTAGAGGTATAGTGTCAGTCTTGGCCAAGAAGCAGGATTGTCTATGTTTTGCTTTTACTTAAAACATCCCATGGGCTTTTCTTAGCATTCTTCATTTTATCCTCCAAATACTTTGATTTTGGACTATAGTCTGTTTGCTCAGAGATGCATACAAATGAGTGAAAATGGAAATTTTGCATCTCATGAAAAGTTGTAAAAAATACCAGGTTTTATTTTCTGCATTGTAAAATCTGTCATGGAAAATATTTTGAATGTCTGAAACTTGGGTTTTTTTCTTTGAACTTGAAAAGGCTATGTTTTATCTTTCCAACAAGTTTCACTATTTTTATTTTACAGGAGAAATTACTATGGTGGAAACTGGGCCAGCTTTAGTTTTTCAGGATTATTGTCCTGGATTAAAGAAAATCAGGTAAAAATTTCCCAAATTACTTCTTTTAATGTTCCTTAACATTAAATCTTGGTTGTTTGCATAATTTATTAGAAGACAAATTACCACAATGCTCTTTCTCTTTGATAATTTGACAGATCAAAGAGATTTCTAGTTTCCAGCATTACTGGTTAAGACTTAACCATCTGGCCTAGCATTCTAAGACTCTGATATGCCTGGTTTATTAATATTAGTGTCTGAGACCAAACAGTCTAGTGCTCAGTCGTACTTTTTGGGTTCTTGAATTTATGTAAAAGCAACTATCCTATTGTTTTGATTCCTTTGCTGGCACCTTCTGTAAATGATAATCTGGTCTTTTCCATTTTCTGTTTGATTATTTTCCACTCTGATGTTTCAGTCCCCTTTGTTTTTCTCGTGTGCTTTCAGCTGATTCTTCTTAACTGGAAGAAAGGTAGTTACCGGATCCTTCCACTGACATGTCCTGTAACCAGGACAAAAAGATTAATGTTGATAATGTATTTTTCAATGATGAAAGTTTATCTAATTCATGACGGTCCACTAGAAATCTTCTCAAGAGGATATTTATTTAGGAGATTGAGCACTTGGACTATATTAGCAAATGGATGTTCATATTATTTACTGAAGCATTATGAGCCTGTTGGTCCGTAGAAGATGGAACTTACCTTCTGGCGTAATCAGTGGAGTTGCTCAATGTCAGAACTTAATATTCTCAGGGTTCTGTTATATGATTTAGAGATTCCTGTGTGGACAGATTAATATAATACCCAAATCACTGTATTTTTTCTTATGGTCTCCGTTCAAAGAGTTTCGTCACAAAATTTGGAACTAACCTGGCTGTGGCAAACCTGCCTTTTGGTAGATTGCATTCAAAGTTATAGTCAATTCTCTATTAAAACTTGTATTTCATTCAACACTGTATTTTCAGTTTACTAGAGCTAGTAATGTAGTACAAATGCTGGCATTCTATAATGAAGTAACCAGCTCTAACTCTTTCAACACAAAAAATCTGAATAGAAAAAAACATTAAGACAGTTAAGATGATTCTTTCTTTCTTTTTTTTATATGAGAGGGTACAACAAATTATTTGGGACTACAGAGATTTGTAGTTCAAGAGCAGCTAGCACAGTACAAAATGTAATTTTATAATTGTTCATTGTAAGGAAAAGACGGATATCAGTGATGAATGTGAAGACTGGAGAAAACTGATCCTTGAGAATGAAGAAGTTATTTCTCTTAGCAAGAAGGACAAAACTATTCAACATGTAGAAGATCTCTGTTTTGGCGAGTAAGTATAAATATAGAAATATACAGATAATTTCATATGCTCAGAGGTAAATAATCATATTGTGCTTTTGGCTTCAAGCATTTCACCACAGTACCATATTGCATGTTGTGTCAAAAAGTAACCATAACCTCTGAAATGTTCTTAATATCCGTGTGCTTTTGTTGAAATTACTTGCACTTCATTGAAGCTAAGTGATCTTTCTTAAATGACCTTATCTGGATGCAATATAATTTGTTGGCCAACTTTGTGAGTTGGTAATTTCCTTCTGAGTAGAAAACAGAAGTGTTGTGGTTGTAGGTATGAGTAGTAGTAGGCAGTTATACACTGCCATCTATTTTTCCATTCTTAATATGGATAAAAGCTGCTATTCTCATAGTAAAATATTAAACTCATAACTCGTAAGTACATGTAGATTGAAATAAGTACACAAGAGTAGGAACACAAATGGACAGTAGTACTGTAACTATAAAATAGTTAATTGTGCTAAAATGATAAAGTAATATTTGCCCTTTGTCATTGTTATATTCAGTGGATTTAACTTTCTCAATAAGCAGTGCTTACCCATGATGCTTTAGAAGGAATTGCGTGGTCAAAGGCTCCTGGTAATGTAATAACAGTTAGCCTTTTTGGGCTGTCACCTTCTTTCTGTTTCTGAAGTAAGGTGACTCAGCTCTTACTTTACATACAACATGCAAAAAATACAGGGCTTTGTTTGAAATACACACTTCTGTGAATATTTGTTGCATAAGCACATGAAGAATAGTGTACCATCTTAGGACTGATACATGGTGTGAGTATCTTTTAGTTAGGTATTTGTGGAGGTATGTCTGCATTAGCAGAAGAATACAAATTTCATTTTTTCTTTAGATTTTTAAATGGAAATATGGTACTTTGTTATATGTAAGAGATGCAGAAAGTAAGCTTTTCACAAAGTCATATTACTGAAAATCAAGGAACACCTAGAAGAAACCTTGTGAAGCAGTAATGTTGAATAGAGTGTAAGCATAGTAATAATGAATGGAAATTTTGTGGGTCTCGGTTGAAAACTGAACCATTTCTTTGTACTTATTTATCATTTTTATCTTTTGGATATTGCACTGAACCAAACACTGTTCTGAGTTCCTCAAAGGTTCTTTGGGATTGTTATGTAAGCTTAACCTTGACTCTCTTAGATAAAATCATGGGTAGCTAAATGAAACATTGACAGATATTCATATAGAAACATGTATTTCTTTCTGTAAACATCATAGGTAGGAAAAAAAAAAGGTGTGAATTATGCACAATAATGGCTGCTTGAGTGTGTTGCAGATAAAATGTTATGTTTGTTTTAAAGCAATATCACTTGAATATTGTAATTGTAATCCTGTTGCCATAATAACTATTGTACGGAACCAGTATTAAATCAGATTAAAGGTTTCATAGTCTCTTAATTTTGCATATGATTTTCCTAAGAAGATGAGATGTTGACTGAAGGCTGGCTCAGAAATGAGTCCCCTAGCACTAAGATTTCACGTTTTGTAGAAGTGAGAATTATACTTGAGTCAGGAAAAAATGGTAGATTCTACTTTCAAGCATTTAACTTAGCCTGGCACTCCAATGCTGTTTCTCTTGATTATCACCATAAAAACCCCCAAAACCTACAAGGAAGAATGGTAAGATTAATAAACCTAGCCAAGAAAAAGTTTTCCAAAATAACTTAAAACTTTCTGAGAGAGTCAATTATTGTGTTTCTGACAATTTACATGTTCTGCCTAGATTCTGTTGGTTTTGCTTAACTTTTATAACTCCTATGAAGTAACCATTAAACATTTATTTTGAAAGAATAAACAGCTGGGTAGCAGTATAATATACACAGTGCAAATCTGAAATGAATGGCCTTAGAACAAAGTGCATCCATCAAAGGAAAAGAATACTGTGTCTACAACAAGCTGTATTGAAAAAAGGCAAATGGCTGAAAAATAAATAGTGAACACCTGTGCTGAATAAATTAACCAGCTGGTTGGCAATTTTTCATTTGACCTATCTGAAGGGGTTGCTGTTACAAGGCATTAATAAGACACATTCATTTTAAGATATTCCTTTGTTAGTATCATTAATTGATGAATGGTGGAAGATAATATTCTAAATTTACACAACAATTTGTCTGCAGATGTATTATTTTTTTTCTGAATTAGGAGAAGAATTGTCTGTACAGAAGTTCAATTTGAGTCATTTTTATAGACAGTTCTTACATTATTCAGGGATATTTGTTCCTATAGGAAGGATGTCATGAATTTAGATTATATACAGGTTTTAGGCTTTCATTATAAAATGTGTAGAGCTGCAAATCATGCAGATTTACTTATTCATTAATGGGAATTGAATAGAGATTTAAAATGTGTAAATATAATGTTTCCTTTACACTGCTTTTCAGAGTGATATAGAAAAAATACAATGTGTTGTGAATCCAAATTTTATTTTGATTCAAAAAGTAATAATCGAGTATGTTTAAAATGAGATTGAATTGTACGTTGAGCTTGGGAGAAGGTAGAAAGACAACTTGCCTCTGAATTTTTGTGTTATAAAAAGCTTTAGGATGGGTTAAATAAAAGCTTCATTCTTAGTTATTGCATTCATGGCAACAGCTTTTGCAGTTTTCACAAATACCATGTTCCAAATTCCTAAAGAAACCCCAAAACCCAAGCAGCATCCCAAAGTTTAATTGACTTTCATTTGTATTTTTAGTAGAGATTACTTTTTTAAAAAACATTTCACAAAGTACCTATCTTTGATATTTTATAGTTATTTAATGCTTGCAATATGAAGCATAAAGACATAATTAATGTACAGAAACAGACTTCTTTCATTAGTCCTTCCTTATAGCAGTTCCTATATTTCCCAGGGCAATATTTTACCCCATTCATGAATAAGTGCTTCCTGGTGGCTGTGTACAAGCTGAGTGACTTATATTCCAGACTCTTATTTTCATGAGCCCAAGTGAGTTCCCCGAGTTCATAAGTGAGGAGCAACTTTTAAAGGATACAGGGGTTTTGTTCCCTTTTTTAATGGAAATCCTGCCCCCTGCTTCCATCTGTAAGACTGCAGATGTGAGGGAGCATTTTTATATGTATACTGAGTAATTCCTTGCTGTTCAGTGAATTTTAACTGTCCTGTTAGTTACTGAAATTTTGTACTGTACATTTGCAGGTCACCTTTAAAATCATAGTTTGTTAGCTTTCAGCCAAGATTAAATTGTTTATTCAGTGCATTAATGGCTTGTGGTATAAAGATAAAAAGATAGCGTGAAATTATTGAACTCCTCTCACTTACAATGACATTGATTTGACTCAGCTCGTAGTCCGAGTTCAAAAGTACTAGTTTCTAAAGTAGTTGTCAGTGAAGTCCAAGATAAAAAAGTAGATGAGATGAAAAGTGGAGGTCTGCTTTATAAGAAGAATTTTAAAGAATTGTGTTATGAAAAGGAAATGGACTATACAGAGTAAATGTTGTGTGTAACATCCCTCCCTTTGACTGACCACCTTCATCTACTGTGCACAAATTTGTAACACTTACGTAAAAATAACATTGCTACATGAGGAAACTTTATTCTCTGTGGCTGTTACTTGAACAGCTAATTAGAATGCAAGGGCAGAGTTGAAAAAGTAATCTGAAAGTTTTGCTTAAACTTCAGGTCAAAATTGCATGCTTCTCTTGTGGACTTGCTATGATAATAGATGCAAAGTGGTCCCAGTCGTATAAAGCACTTCTGTTTTCTTCAGTGAGTTTGGTTTTTTAAAATATCTGAGCGTAACCACTTTAATGCATTTGTGCATTTCAAGTTCAAAGGGGTTTTTTAATCCATAGGAAAAACCTAACCAAAGTGCTTTACAGTTTCTTTTTTAAAATACTGTATTTCTTTTGTTTATGTAGCTGTGTATTGTGTTTCACCATGAGAGTTTTGATTTTCATTTTAAGCTCATTCCATCTTTTGAGTCTGTGTTAAATAGGAACCCAAATTTTTTTCCTCCTCAGTAAAAGTACTCCTCTTGAATTACAGCTTTGCAGTCAAAGAACCAGAATTCTTTAGTGGGTGGCACACCTGATCTGGCCAGGATAAAGAAATTCTAATGCTTTTCATAGAAATGTTTGAGGTTCCCATTCTGGCACTGACTCAAAACCTTTAACAAGTTTTTAAGGCTCTTTAAAAGACTTTTTTCCCCACCTTCTTCCCCTTGTGTTTTTAATCAGTCGGGATTCAGCTGAAGATGTTGAAGAAGCCGGCGCGTTGCCAAAGCTGCCCGTCTTTGGAGCCTCTGGTGCCGGGGGGGTTGCTCAGGAATCGGGAGAAGGGTGCCCGCCGGCGGAGAGCGCCTTGCCGGAGGTGGCCAGCGTGGAACCAGAGAAGGCTACAGGCCCTGAACCAGCGAGTGCCCTGGAAGGCAGCGATACAGAAATAACCTCTGAGAATGAAAGTTCTCGTAGCGCAGCTTTGGGCGAATCCGCTCTGGAATCGGGAAACACTGAAGCCGCACCCTCAGGAATTGCTGCCCAAGAACCAAAGAAAATTACGTATTCCCAAATTGTTAGAGAAGGCAGAAGGTTTAATATTGATTTAGTTTCCAAGGTAGGAATTGAATGACTCTCTTCCTATAAGTGCATTTACTTTGCTTAAAATGCTGAAATACTTCAAAAATCTGTAGTGTTGAGGAGGGCTGACACAGTACCTTTGGGGCACAAATGACACTCTTGAGAAGTAAGCAAGAATTAGTACCCTTAAAACAAACAAGAGCTGTTTCATGTGTGCTCTTTAGTGTTTGTTTATAACCAAAGAGACCAAAAAGCATAGCTCAGAAATATGTCCATAAAAGTAAATTCCCTGAAATTTAGCACTTAAGTAATACCTGCAAAATTGTTTTTTTTTAATAGTACCATTAACAAATTTATATTTTTAAACACGGAAAATCAATCTACATGCAGATCTTTGATGTTTTTAAAATGAAAAATAATTTTGCTATTGGATTGCTTCCTGGGTTTTAGATTTTCTTATCAAACTCTCATTGTCT
>JAVJGG010000039.1:21239339-21261837 GCA_035590195.1 Aviceda cuculoides
TGTGGTTTAGACTATGTGTGTACTCTGCAATGGGAAGTTTTTTCAAAGTTGAATGCTTAATTTTTCATACTCTGCATGAAAAGATTTTTCAAACCTCTGGAAACTGGAAAAAAAAACTTTCTCCGATAATTTATTAAATTCTTTGTGGAGACACTACAAAATGCATTATTTCAAATTTTGTCTCTGTTCCAAATGTAGATACCACTTTTGTGCATCATTGGAATGACATCATAAAACAATAGTCAGTGTATAGTGGTTAAGCAGATAACACTATTCTGTATCCTTTTTATACTTTTTCTGTGCCACTGTGTTACATGGTATTAATTGCAATGAATTCCAAAGTTCTGACAGAAGAGTAGTCATCAGGGCAGGACTAGCAGTTTGCACTGGTTTCTCTCTGGCACTGGGACACAGACTTTCTCATAGTGTCCTTGTTAGTGTTCCAGTAAATCTTTATCATGGAAATTCCCTCTGATCGTGCAAATTCTGTTACCCAGGGCCACAAGACTTTAAGCATGTTTAATCTCTAGTGCTTTTCACTTGAGACATATGTCTTCAGTTAATAGTTACATTTCTGTCCCTTCAGTATTTCATAATACATTTGTAGCTTATAGAAGGAGTAAAGGTGGGCAGATTATAAATTAATATAAAACAATATGACTAAACCTTAACTGGGTCTTTAAGGATTTTACGTTTAGAAAATGTGACGTTATTGTTTCAGGTAGTTTAGGAAGCAAGTAGTGATGATTTACACAGACAGCATCATGTACTTTACTGATATTGGGAAACGGAGGTTGTAAAATATGGTGTTCGAGGATATATAGCGTACAATACAAAGAAATTATCCAAGATGACAATGCAAAAAATTGTCTCAAGCTATGACTCCCAGACTAATAAAACTAAATGAGCAGTAGGCTAACACCTCCTTTTCTCTCCTGTGGACTGCTTTGTATCCTCCATTTGTATGGTTGCTTCAGTTAATTTAATATTATTTTGCATATACTATATCTTGATGTTCTTTTATTCAGATTTTACTTCACTGTGTGTACTTGTAAATAGTTACAGAAAACACCTTACAAATGAATACTGTTGGTATCACTGTTTTCTTATGGTCTAAGCACTTTGTTTTTTACTCACTGTTTTCTTTTTTCTTCACTGTGCAGTTGCTTTACTCCCGAGGTCTGTTAATTGACCTTCTGATTAAGTCAAACGTTAGCAGATATGCAGAGTTTAAAAATGCGACACGAATTCTTGCCTTTCGAGAAGGAAAAGTAGAACAGGTATCGTAAGAGAATGTATTGCATATATTTAATCTCACCTTTTTAAAGTTAAGAAACTTGAAATTGGTTTCTTGAGAGTTTTGTAGCAATAAGCAAGTATTTTTCCTTAAGAGTCTGAGTTTTATTTCATTTCTGGAATGAAAAGACATTTGTATGTATTACATATAAGGGGGGTTTTTTTGGTTTTTTTTTAAAAAGCTAAACCAAGAATGTGCAATTCAGTAAATTATTGACATAAATCTTTGCCTCACGTGAAATATTTAGACCGTGGTCGACTTGGCAGTTAATTATTAAGATTCACAGGTTTTAAGTTTTTGCACTGGTAGCATAGACTTTATTTGTGTGTCTGCTGCTTACAAGAGAAGTCGTTGGTGTGATAATAGCAACAGGAGATTTAGGCACAGTTAATTAGTACAAACTCTTTTGATTGAAGTCAGAGATGCAAGTGAAATTGAAGGGAAGTAAAAAGAGGAAGAGACTGAAAAAGATTTTAAAATATTTTTATTGTGGAAAATTGGTAACTTTTATTATAGTTAGAATAGAAAATAATGGAAAGAAATATATAAGAAGATAACTATAATAGAAACCAGTAATTTCAAATATTTGTTAGGTAATCAGACTACAGTGTTTCTTGACGCTTTTCACATCTAGAATATGGAAAGTATTTGAAATTATTAAAAAATATTTTCCAGGTACCTTGTTCTAGAGCAGATGTCTTCAACAGCAGACAGCTCACTATGGTGGAAAAGAGAATGCTAATGAAATTTTTGACATTTTGTTTGGACTATGAACAACACCCTGATGAATACCAAGGTAGGGTTTCATTGAGCAGTGTACACTCTTTTCTTATGAGTTCATTCAGTTATGCATAATTTTGATAGCTCTCCTGTGTTTTCACGCTATTTGTTTTTTATGGATTCATTTTCAAAGTATGCTTTGACCTTTTTTTGACCTTTTCACTTCAGTGTTAAATTCTTCTACTTAAGCACTTGCTCTTCTAGTTCCCACATCGTTTATTATTTACATTTTCTTTAACAACAAAATTATGTATTACAGCAAGGTTGCAAAATGTTTTTTATCATTTTTAGGTGTTTCCTCCTCCGTCCCAGGGATTTTTTAATATGGTGTGATGTATATGATTTTTCTTTTCTGATTTTTTTGATAATACGTGTATCTTCACAATAAGTTGCCATAAAATCAGAAATGGAGAAAATTGATTTTTTTTAACTTTGAAAGTAAATTTTTAATGCCTTTTAGTTCTAGAGGGCAAGTTCAGAGTGTCTTTATCAACTCTTGGCTTATTTAGAGGACAGAAAATCTGAATAGATTTGAGCCATAATGTGCGGAGAATAATGAGCATCAGGTCAAAGCGGAAAAATGGCCAACAGAAGGAAGGTGCTTTGGGTTTATGCACCTCAGGGTACAAAGAATGAAGTGATGTTCTCAGTTCTTGGGGTCTAAATGTAAACGAAGGCAAAAAAAGAAAAATCTGTCAAAAAGAAATAATGAGGAAAGAGGAATAGTTAAACTATTGACACAAGTTTCAGAGTGAAGCATATCAGTGCTTTTGTAGCTTGACAGTAGCTTGGCTAGGCAGTATTTTTGAAAGAATCTAGTGTTGAAAAGAAACAATTGTTAAGGTACTGGTTTAATTATTTGAACGAGACCCTTAGATTAGGTGCAAACATTAGAAAAAATATTTTAAACATATGCAAGAGAGAATTGGTCAATATTGAGAATGATCTGGTAAGATTAGGAGAAAGGGAGTGTGTAATGAACTCCAGAAAAGCCTGAAGGGGGAAAAACGCATTAGACCGAAGTGGTTTATAGATTACAGGTAATTTCAGGTTTGCTGCTGCTGGAAGAAATTGAGGTGCTCGGAGTGAGAATATAGGTGGTATTTAGAAAATTTATTAAGTTAAAAAAAGGAGATGCCACATCAATTTTAAATTAATCCATTGATTCATGTATCTCAATGACATTAGATTTATTTTATTTCCAGAGATAGTTAAACAGATTTTGTTCCTACAATTTAAAACAGCTTGGGAAGTAATTGTGAATATTTTGAGTCAGATTAGTCTGATGTAAAGACTTCAGAAATTTAAAATTGGTCTTGGTGAGATCATTACATTTGTGTGAAGGCGGACTTTTAATAGGGAGAGTTCATGATAGTGAAGAATTTTTTTAAAGCTTTTTTTCGGTAAAATTTGGAGTTATGTAAGAAGTCTGAAGTGATGAAAAACTTGGTAATTTTTTTAGAACGATAAGACAAAAAAAAAACCCTGCCATTTTATGACTTGCTGCATGGCTGTACGAAGGGTAGTAAGATACATTTGTAATAAAACAGTGGTTGAATCTTGGAACAGAATATATAGCTTGATAATACTAGTTTCAGTATTGATGGAAGTGTTTCTGAATTACCTGTGAATTTGTTCAGGACTGAAGTAAGCTTAAGAGCAAATTTCTGAATAGTATGAAAGTATGCTATTGCTTAAATACAGTCTTCTGGAAAAATAAATTCATTTAGTTATTAACTAAAGTTTTTCAGAGGTGTATCAGTGACATGCAACATTTGCATTAAACGTCTCCTGAAAGACTTGTGTTTCTTGGAATTTCAAAATGTGTCAGCAGTAGTATTAATTTAGAGGGGCGATATGCTTCCTCATCCCTGTCTTCTTGGTGTCTCATGCATATTGTTTGTTGCAAGTCATCATTTAGAAATACAGATTGCACCTTCTCATCTTCAGATTAAGACACTGTGTGAATGGCTTCTCTGCACATCAGTATACTCTCTAACCGTATCAGTATGAGTTCAGCAGTGCTGTTCTTGGGTGGGTGTCACTCAGGTGTAGTATTTTGAGTAATTTACAGGAAACGGTGTCCCAAGGCACTTCAGTGGCTTTTCGTCCACAGTTGCTCACTTCTCATGTGATTAAGAAATGGGTTTAGATCAAGTCTAACATAATGAATAGATGAAGCCATATTTAGAGGTTGCTTTCTGGACTGTTGGAGACCCATACAGTGGTTTTGCATTGTTCTGAAATATTTTAATGGAGCAATATTTGTGTCTCCTGAGAACTCACTTCCTGGGAGTAAATTTTTTAACTTTCATTTACTTGGATTATCCATTTTCAGCAAGATGTTTGTTGAAAAACCCAGTTGCTTTTGTTTATTTAAATACAGAAGTACTTGTTTAAGTGGAAGCATATGAGAGAATACAAATGTTAAACTATACCCTTTACCTAAATTTACTTTTTCCTCAGGCTACGAGAACAGTACATTTGCTCAGTTCTTAAGAACACGGAAGTTAACACCCAGCTTGCAGCACTTCATTCTTCACTCCATTGCAATGGTTTCAGAGACTGATTGCAGCACTCTTGAAGGTCTTCAGGCAACAAAAAAATTTCTTCAGTGCCTTGGCCGCTATGGCAACACACCATTTTTGTTTCCTCTGTATGGTCAAGGAGAGATCCCACAGTGCTTCTGCAGGTAAGCTTCACTTTCCTAATACGTATTTTCCAAAAAGGAAATCCTTGGTAACCTAATGCTAATAGATGCCATTCAGTAGGAATCGCCCTGTTAATAATTTCTTGTTGGTTTTATTTGCCTTACATTTTCATTGGCTATAAAACTCCCCTCCCCCTTGCCCCCCAAAAAAAAGGAAAAAAAGATGTTGGAAATTATGCTACTCTCATACTTTGAAACAATTTTCTTTGTATTACAAATGCAACTTGTAACAGCTGGGTGTTGTGGTGGCTGCCTATCGTAACAAGTACTAGGAAATGAGAAAGAGATAATTTAACTCATACATAGCTAGCGCTTTTTAAACTGACGGAGATTTGGAGCTATGGGTGTCCAAAAGGATGACTGCGCATGTTAGTAAGTTGAAAAAACTTGTGGTTTAGTCTTCCCAAAGTTACAGGAAGATACATGTTTTCAATTTGTTAAGTAATGCTGAGAGTGCATCTACCATTCATAGGTAGATATTTAATAATGAACTGGATTTTTCTGAAAGAAGCAAAATTGTTCCATGTGTCCAGTTTATTATTAAATAAAAAAAAAATTAAATAATTCTTTCACCTTTGTTACATCACAGACTTATACAAACAGGGCAACTGATGTGAAATCGTGTCCGTACTCTCTTGGCATCATTTTGTAGATCTGTGTAGACCACAAGCTTCCACCTGTGACTTGAACAGCAGAAAAGGTATCGTGAAGCCCTGTTACACTGAGTTACACACAGACTGCAGTTTTATATTCTAACATCTTAAACAGCAGCCATATGTTCTCTACGACTTGAGCCCTAGAAAATAAAACAAAAAACCGCTATTGATTCCAGGATAAAGCAACATCCACTTGGACCGCGTTACTCGGACTGTGGGCAGCGGTAATGTAGTCTTTAGCCTGACTCCTGAGGTGTGCTGGGGATCGTGGTTCTAGCAGAGGAGCTGGTGATGGATGCTTTTGGGGACCATCAAGAATACATGTGCAGAGGGTGGGTGGTTTTAATTTTCAGTTGTTTCCAACAGTTCAACTGGCTTTTAAAAGGCTGAGGGGTTTTTTTAAATCTTTTCTTTTCCTGGCAAGCAGCCTTTCCATCTGCTCTATGTGGGTTTTTAATGTGGTAACCTGTAGGTCTGAAGTAAACATTAGCTCTATTTAAAAAAAGCAGTATTGCATGGTGAGGCCATTTTGTTGTCCGAGTGATGTATTTGTATATCATTCATTTAAATATCAGTGCCAAGTGTTACCTGCTTTGTTCCTTGTTGGTGGACAAGTTCTGCTCTTTACATGCATACTACTATTAAGAAATTCTGGTTTACAGCGCGGTATTGGACATTATCTTCCTGTCTTGTCTGCGTGATAGATTCTGTTTTTTCTTCTCCATAACAGTACTTAAATTACTGCTATAAGAATGGCCTTAGCAGCTTGAGCCTAGTTGGCAGTATATAGGATGGATGCAGTTATATGTTGATAGAAACATTCTGGAATAATTATCATAGTTCGTGGAAGGTATTTATAAAGTAGCTTGTTGGCACCAGCAGCTGGCTGTATTGTGGAAGGTCTTGTCTGGCCTGAGCAACTAATGAAGGCCACGTGGAATTGTCCTATATGATGTATATATGTAGATTACCTAATGTTTCCATTAGTTCTTTACACAACTAGGCGTTGTTCTGTACTACATTGAACAGAAATGTTATTTGGTAACATCTTTTGCCAATAGCCTTTCATCTGTACCTTAAACTGTATTTGTGTGGAGATTTTACAAAATGTGGACCTACGTAATTAGGTGCTTAGACAGACAATTTGCAAACAAGAATTGTTTTCAGGTAAGTACTCTGGACACAGTCATGCAATAGAACTTGTGTTCGTAGGCTTTATGGATGTCTTTCTGTCTTTACAGGACTTCATGTGGGACCAGATATCTGTGCATGACCAACAGATTAATAAATCAAAGAATTATCAGAGCCATTATAGTAGCACAAGTTTTGCAGTTAGACGTTCTTTGGATTCAAATACCTGGGGAAAAAAAGTAAATTTAATAATTAAAAACTGAAATTAGAATTTTAGTTACATTTTTTTCCACTGTAGGTTCTTCTCAATATAATTTTTCTTGCATTCTTGAAAGCCCTTTGGCTTTATTTTGTTTAATAGCCAGCACATGCAATTTTCTGATCTGTAACAGCAATATATTTCAAGAGTTAGCAAGAGTGGTGTCTAGAAGTCTTATAAATATTCTTATCAGAAAATCATTCCGTGATCACAGGAATTCTTCAGCTAGCCTGAGCTTTCTATTTATGTCCATTGATTGCTGCGTTTTAGAGGTTTTTTGCTAAATTGATTGATTGTAAAGTCCTACAATAAGGACAGTATTTTAATAGTTGAAGCAAATTACTCTGTCAAACCAAGAAGTAATTACACTTTCAAAAGGTTTGTATTACAAACATTCCAATACACAATAAAGTCTAAATGTCTTTGTTTTCAAGTGAACAATTTAGAAGGCAATCACAATTTTTTTTTAGATTAATCACAATTTTTATATGTGGTCTGCCTTGGGTGTTATGTCTTCCTAAAACTGAGCAGTATCCGGATACTGTTCAGACTGTATAGTAAAGTGGTAACGGCACAACCTATACATCATACCCTACAGTTTTTATCACCAGGTTATCAGAGTAAGGTGTCACCTGTTCTGTGATTTCTAACCACCGTTCTATATTCTGTTTTAATGTAAACCTCTTAAGCGTTTCTTGCAGCCAGTTACACTGTGTGTTCTCATCAAGGCTACTGTTATAAATGGCATGCATGCATATTTATGTGAATGAGTCAAAGACATTTGTAAGTCACATCCTTGCATTCTAAATGAATTCTGCATAAACAGTACAACGTTTTATAACTACTGACGACACTTGAGTGAGTAAAAGCGGTGTTAGTTCTTTGTTGGTTTAAACAGGTATGGTTTAGGAGAGAAAATTAAACTTTTATATCACTGTAATGTACCTCCCAATATGTCGAGGTACAGATGTGAGATTTCTATCTCCATAAATTGGATTCGTGGTACAAGGAAGGTCGTTGGAAGCCTCATGCTATTCCGAGCTGACAAGCAGCAAAACTTTACTGGCCTGTATAACAGCTTCCTTTGGTTCAAACTTCTTGGCATGAAACTGTTACGTGTCTTCCTTTCTAATGAAGCAGTAGTATTATTATGCTTAGTAAAAATAAATATAGTAATATCTCATTCTTAAGGAAAATCAAAGCAAGCATTTACATTTGATACGGTCAACGTAAGATGCCAAAACTTTAATATGTAAGGCGGCTAGGGAAATCAATATATGTTTTGCAGTTTGCTGTTAACATGTTTGTTACAAATCTGTGATACAGCTTTCATTTTCTTGGAAAAATGTCACTAAAGAAAAGCTATAATTGGGCATCATTGTAAACGGTAAAGTCTCAGTGATACAACATTTAGAATACTTACTGTGATTTTGATTTTTTTCTGGTTTTAGAAAACATTAGAAAATAGCCCATATATTTTCTGATGTAGGAAGTTAATATTGAAATTGTCAGTTCCCAAATTTTCCTTTTTTACTGGGAAAAAAAAGATATTTGACTTAAAAATCTGAAATAGTTGTCAAATATGAGGACATACTTGCTTTCGCATGTTGCATGAAATTAATCTTTTGTAAGTTGGAGTCTCAGTTCTTTCCTTCTGGTTTTTCAGAAGCAAAAACTCTGTGTTTTTTAAGGTTTGGGGGAGTGTTTGGAAGTGCTATTTTACAAATACTGTTTCATATAGTTCACTTTTACAGTTCACTGCAGTGAAATAGGCCTCTTACTTTCGGTTTCCCTTTGAGAGGAAGTCTTCTGGAAGCTTTCGCTTGTGATTCTCGTCACCCATGACCAGTGCTGTTTCATGGGTGACAGCTGAGAGTCAGTTGCAGCTTGTGCCCTCACTTACATTATTTTTCTCCCTGCTTTGTGAACACGCTGAGTTTTGGGGGAGACTGTGCATAGTTTCTCTTCAGTTTGGTTTCAGATTCTTTTTTCTGGATTCTTGTAAATACGAAATCCAAATGGAAACGAGACTTTTTGAGAAGTAGTAGTGCAGTTTTTTCCCGTTCGGAGTTTTTGAGGGAATCGGAGACTATATGCTCTCTGTCATCTCGTAAAGGTTCCAGGGGGTGACGCATCGTGTCTTTTTTCTTTAGGAGTCATCCAAGAATTGACAGATGTTGTCGTGGAAATAGGTGCTGAAGTAGTGGAATGTCTTCAGCTGCTTTGCCATAGGAATTAGTGATTCACTGACTTTTATGGGTAGTCAGTTAATGACTTGCATTTCCTATAAATAGGCTTTGAACTTTTACTTTGTGTATGTATTCGGTGGACAGTGTAAGCTTTTTTAAGTAGTTGTTACTGGTTCTAGCTGAAATTAGTCATTTTTGTGTCAGTGCCAGTGACAGTAGTAATTTTGTGATGGAGGAAAGATCTGATTAAAATGGTTCATCTCTTTCAATCCCGATATTTACATGAAGATTAAGAGTCCAGGCTGAGATATGAAGGATTGTGTGATTGATTTGGAAGGTTCCTGTGTATATTTCAAAAATGAATCATCAGTTTCTACCCTTACATTTGAGCTATTACCTGCTACAAATGTCGACTCTTCTGAGGTAGTCTCAGGTACTTTAACATTTCCAATTATGTCCCTGGTACAATCTCTAGGAAGGTTTTAGTGTTCTGAAATCGAGACTGGACTTCAAGAAACCAGACTAATAAATAAACACTTAGAATGGATACATTAAAAATTTGTTGTAACATCTTCTTCATTCGAATCTGAGTATCATGTTTCTACACATAAGCAAATATGCGTAACTTTTCTGTATGTTAACTGTATGATTTGGCATATTAATGGAAATACAAACAATCTTAATTCCTTCTGACGATCAGATATGACAGATTTGCGTCTTGGCGCTTGTGCAATTCTAAGCAAGTGTGAAGGAATTGCAGGTGATTTTAAAAACATAGGCTGTATCTGAGATATGAGTTCAGTCCTGTATTTCAAAACATATAATTTTTGTATTTATATATCTCTTATGACTTAAGATTATTCTATTTCTTTGTACCTGAAAATCTATTTTGAAATTACTGACAACTTGTCAGTATCACTTGGTCTTTACTAAAATACTGAATAGTAGAAGTAGCTGCAATGCTGCTTTCTTCTAAATTGTTTTCACTTGCATTTCAGTGAAATAATAGAACTTCTGATCTAGTTTGGCTTTTAAAGACAAACTTAATATATTCACTTTCTTGGCAGATGAATGGAAAACGGGCAAGCATAGTTAGCATTAGTGTTTGTAGGATCAGTTGTTTGTTTTTTCCCTCAAAGGAGAAACTCTTTCTTGGGATAAACATCAGGGAAGTGAGATAATCCATCATTCTGAGACCTGTTCACTAGTGATGGATGGATAGATTGGTAAAGTAACTCAATAATCTTCATTTTTTTCAGGTTATTCACAGATCAGTGAGCATTGTCGTTAATAAAGCTATGGAATGCTTTTGTGTCCTTGCCCACATTATTTCTCAGAATTTGACAGGAAAAGACTTTTAATTTGGAAATAACCTTTGTTGTGAAATGCATTCTAAGTGTATGAAACTTTGAAAATACCTTCCCATTTTAGATTTTACCTTTCTTCTCAGTGAGATGGTTGTCCATTCTTTGTTTAAAAAATTATTTAGAAGTATGAGAGCTTTTCTGCTCCTTATTATTTCACTGACTAGAAATACAGTGTTCTTCAGAAGTTTATACCTCGTGAAGGCCTTCATCCATTAGAATATATCACATAGGATGCTCTGAACTGTACAAATGTTGTCAAAGTGTGTAGATTTCAGATTCCGAACTAGGCATGGAAAAATTTTCAGTCAAGAAATTTTATTCTACGGATTAGAATATACTGTGCAGTATGGGAAAAATAAATGTAAGATTACATACTACAAAAGGCTGAAAATAACTTATTACATTGTCCTACTCTCATTCTTAATCATTCTTACTTCATTTTACAAACATTTGGAATTCTAAAAGCACAGAACACAAATGCTATAGTCAGATGATACTTCTTTAATTATTTGGTTTAATAATTAAGACAATGATAATAATATGAAGGAAGTATATGTAATACATTTTTTGATATTATCTCTTGCCAGTCCCTTTAACAAGTAAATTACTCTCTGCTTGTGTGCGGATGTGCAGATTCTGGTTTACGTATTCTTCCTGAGCACTGGGACTCGGACATACGAAAATGTTACAGCATTATCAGAAGATCTGTGGCAATAACATGAATGTCTATTATTGGAGCAAGTCTGGAATGTAAGTGCAAATGTAGTTTAGCAGAGTCCTTTCACATTAAACTAGAGACAGAGAAAGGTAGCTTCCAAGACACTGCTGCATTGGTAAAATAGTCCTTGACTTTCGTTGAGGGTTAAGATAACTTGAATTTTTATGTCTTTTCTGGAGGCAGAGAGCACATAAATGGATTTTATAGATGAGCTAATGCTTAGCGACTGGTTTCTAGTTACTCGCTTTTGTGTCTCTGCCCCACGGTCCTGATCTCCCAAGCTGCTCTCTGAGGGCAGAACTGCTGATAATTGCAGCTGAAGGACCCCGCGCGAGGAGCAGCTTCTTCTCCTACAAGGTCAGTAGAACTTAGAGCCAGACAGATCTCATACTTCCACCTTCGGCAGAGATTAGTCTTCAGAGGCCGTTTGTAGTTAACTGCCATCACAGCACTACAGAAACCAGTGACCTTTTTTTTTTTTCTTTTTTTCTTCCCCTCCTACTGTGTAGTAATTTCTTAAAATTTCCACAGTGCTTTAGCCATAGCTTCTAGAACACTTGCTAGTTAAATAGTTGAATGTGTTGCCTGGTGGATCCTCACTTTACTTTCATGTAAATGATCTATTTCTTGAGTTTAGCATCCCAGAGAATGGTTCTTAATCTAGATTCGTTGAAAAGTAGTGTTAATTGAAATATCCTTGAAAAATGTTTATATAATTCTTCCACCTAATAAGGCAGTATTAGCAACTTTTCTTTCAAATTCCTGTAAACTTTTTTAAGCAGCTGTGCTAGTGCAGGTACAATACAGTTAAACTGTGCTGTTTATTCTCTAGTTCATTTCAGATCTTTGCCTAAAACTCAGTCCAGGGTACAGCATGCAACTTAAGTGCAGGTTACTTTTGTAGCAGCTTTGCTTTGAGGTCTGTTTTTAGGTTATTTTGTAAAGCAGGATGCAAGTGTACTGCGTAAATTTGTTGAACAGACTGTTTAGGGTTAACAATGTTGTTATTTTAAGAAACAGCACTTTTTACATTGCAGTTGTGACCATTCACAATCTTGACTCTTCATGGTTCTGGAACGACTTACTTTGGACCTAGTTGCAAATTCTTTACCTCAAATTTTGAATTTTTGCTGAGAAGACAGTAGCCTCATATTTCATATCAGTAGTCATCTTTCAACAGTTTAGATTTACTTTGCAGTTTCTGGAAGCGCAGTAAATTTATTCTGTAACAGAACTTATTAATATCCCTTTTTGTTTCAAGAAATGACAGTACTTTTCCCTTAGTAGTTTTATGGGACTTTTTCTGGCTGTACACTTACCCAGATAAATTTTCATAATTCTTCATGACTTATAGCTGTTTGCTAAAATCTTAATAATTTTCACTCCTCCTGAGACTTTCTTGTAAATAATTTGTTAGGTTGATTTGGTAAACTGTAAAGTAAATTTATCATTCTTTCTAAATACTTTATTTAAGAAGGCTAAATCCCAGATTGTTTATTTAAAAAAAATAAACAAACAAACACTTCTGCTGGAAAGAGCAGTTGTATTCAAGAACACAAATCTAAAATTTGACACAAATTGAATTTTTTTTTTTCTTTTAATCAAGAAACCTGTTAACATGGGGTAATCTAGTCATCAAGATTTTATGGTCTAACTTAGGTTTTTCTTCTTTCATGAGCATTGGAAGACCTACTTCTTGCACAGATATTTCCCCCCCTTAATTGTTCGCAGTTGTAGGATGTCACATTTGATTTGTTTTCTCCTAAGCCAGGAAATTGTATTAATTTTATGCAAAAGACTTTGCTTTCAAAATCTTTGCATGCTAAATGTCTGGGTTTTTTTCCTGCAGAGGTTCTTTTATCGCCTGTTCGGAGGACTGTTCTCAAGAGTACCTCATCCCTGTGTACCTCTCATGAAGTTAGCGTCTTTTTGTCTTACCAGCAGTAGGAGTCTACAAGAAACTAAAGTTGGGTGGGTTGTATGCTCTCTCGCAAACTGCAGGTCTAATCTCTCAGATCCTACTTCTACAAATTCTCCTTCTGCAAAAACTAGGGATATAGCAGAAAAGAGAACGTCACCCGTGTGCAGTCAGCAGCCTACGTGACACTTCCAGGCCAGCAGAGGCCGAACTGGCCGCGTTCGCGTCGCCCGTCTGAGGGTGGCGGTGAACCAGAACTCTTCCGAGGCGCAGCACGGACTGCGAAGAGAAGTAGACTTTTGCTTCAGACATGACTTAAAGCTAAGCAGCTGCTATTCCAAAGCAGGATTTTGTAAAATACTGTGCACGTATGTGTTAGCACTTTTTTCTGCAGTTACCATATTTGTGCAACTGCAGTATTTCTTAAATGGGGATTTTTGTTCTGTGGTTATTTTTAATGTGGAAGATGGGGAATAAGTTTCATAGTTGAACTCTTGTAGAAAAGGATAGCTAACAAGTGTGTGTAATTGCAGAAAATTGCTGTGGCATTAGTGACTTTCAAGTGCATTATTAGATAAACTGGTCTCTCATTTTTTCATTTTAGGAATTTATTAATGGATACAACTAAGCTACTTTTACACCACTCAGACTCTCTAAAAACTCTTCTACAAGAGTCATTAGTAACACGGCATTTGCTTAAATTACTAACAGTTTGTTAAGTGAAGACAGAGCTTCAACATGGTCTTACTTTTGTTAACAGAACTTTATCAGGTTTTAGAAACAGCTTAATAAGTCTACACTTGCATGAGGTGAGACTGGAAGTCTAGGAATGTAAAAATGTATGGTGAACTAAGATTCTTACTGCAATGTCTTCTAACATTTGAGTTTCAGAAAACAGAATTGGAATCTTGAGCCCATAAAAGGCAGCATTGAGTTGCCAAACCCCCAGAACTTGCACATCACGTAATAGGAACTCAGGTATTAAAACTCTTGAAATAGTTGCACTTCAGTGCAAATTCAGCCATTCAGATACCATGTACAATGAATATTAATCATTGCCAGACTCTGATGAAATAGACTTAAATTATACCTACTTTGTCATTATGGAAAAAAGTGCACAGAGGGTCTAATGCATCTTGGGGTAAGTGATATGTAGGTATATTACTCAGATTCTTGACATTTGTGCTCTAAACAAAATCAAGTGCACCAGTTTTTATGTTTTTACCTCTTTTACTCTCAAATACTATGCGCTCTACTAGAACTTTTCACAGTATGTGAATGTATATTTCTATATATAGCAGTCTAAATCCTAGACAATAAAAAGGAGTGATTTCTCTGTTCTAAAATGGTTTTTTTTTTTAAATCCCTAGAAAAAATACAAAATATGAAATTTACTATAAAATTACATTTGACTGGGCTACTTTTTTTTTTTTTCTCTCCCAACCCCTGTCTCAGCTGTGGCATTTCCTACCTGAGCTGTTGCCATTCCTGCCTGCTGTGTCTTTCCCCATGAAAAGAGTTTGCTGAAACAGAAATGAGCAGAAGCCCTTGTTCTTTTTTCTTCTCCCCAGTGTTTTGATTGGGAGCTTTGCCATTACAGCATCTCTTTCTGTAGTATTTCCCAGTCACAGTGCTAGGAATTCCTTCTGCTTTACCATGCTAGGACAGAACTGAAGATCTGGTGAAATAAATTACCTTGCTATGTGAGTACAGGCATAAAAATTGTGGTTCCTGCAAAATACTCTTTGGATGTTAACTAACTTCGGTTGATAACTATCCAGGAAATTTCTGACAGTTCTAAAACTGTCATTTTGCTAATTGGATTTATCAACTAGGCTGATTCTGTAATCTTTCAGGACTTTTTTTTAATTTTATAGGAATGCTGAGCACAATCTCCAGGAAAAAGTAAAAATATTTGGCTCTTCATTTGCTTGCTTAAGTATTTATTGTCACATATTATCCTTTCCAGTAGCTCTCCAAATGCCAGGACAGTTCTGGTTGACATTGATTATTACCTTCATTATTTCTTTGGTGCCATTTTTAATATTTTTTGGTCTTCATCTGGGTGGGTGCACATACTGAGATTTGCCTTTTTATGGGAATTCTGTGTTGGGAAAACTAACTATTTTTTTTTTTAATTGTAGCCATTTAATTTATGTGATTTGTCTGTATTCTTTTTTTTAATGCTTTTAGAACATAAAACAATTTTGTAGGAAGTGGTGAAGTTCTAGGGACCTTTCAGGAAACACGGAATTTAATATAAGAACCAGGTCACAGCTTTCTCTGTGTGCAAAAATAAATTGAAAGAGGACAATTCATTAATTTAGTACTTGGCATGTTTTTCTTTGATCTTTCTCCAAACCTTGCTGTGCTCTACATGCAGTATTCATCTTTAAGGAGGGAAGCAAATAGTTTTTGCTATAGAGGACTGTACAGTTGGGGAGAAAAATACTCAATTTTTTAATTAATTGCTCCATGCATTTTAAGAAGTGGGAGAGAAACTATATGCTAGAAGTAAAACCTACTTTTTTTGGTGTGAAACTATGTGATATAATTTTCCAATTCTTTTATGTAGTTCAGAATAAACTAAGGGTAAGTCTGTAATTTAAGGGTGTTTATGGTATCTCTGTTGAAAATCAAGATGTCAGATAGACAGACATCCTATTTTTGTTCAATTATTATCTGAGAGCTTTACATCAAAGCAGTAAACTCCTCTTGTAGCAACAGATGCAGCAACCCTGAAGCCCATTTTCTCTCTTGTTACATTAGTGTTTAATTAAAGAAAACAACTAGTTGGAGGCAGTTACTTTCTGTGAAATGTAATGAAGATTTATTTTGTAAGTGACCTTCACTGTATTAGCTGAATCAGTAATCAGTAAAATTAATAGAATAATCAAATTATATACAAACTCATAAATCACCGTGAATATGCTGTCAAAAATTCAGCTTTTAATATGTCCTATTGTTTCACAGCTGTATTAAAAATTACAACTGCTGATTCCTGCCTCAGTGGGAACCGAAATGGCATTTAAAGGCCGTGTATGATGGAGGGCTACCAGGCCAAAAATTTTCACAACTGTTAATTTAGCTGTAATATGATTTGATGTCACCAGGGCAAAGTTGAAGTTGAGTACAGTGTTGTTGCTATCTTTCAGCAAAACTTGAATTATTGGTGTAGGCAGTCGCCAGTTAATTAGAGTAATATCAGTTTAAATGTCTGTCATTTAGGGTTAATGGTATCAAAGAGTTGCCTTGTATTTGAAGTACAGTCAAATCATCTTGAATAGGGTATTGTATGAAAGTAATGTTAGCACAATGATTTTACTTTGTCATAAATTATTGGGATGCCATTTAGCTTAATATTTCAATTTCTATATTTAAATAATTTTGGCAAGTTCTTCCTAATCATGCCATTTTTCATGCTGGGCTGTTTTAATAGGTATTTTGGCTCTTTGTAATTGTTTAACACAACACGATCAAAATTCCTTTCCATTTTCATTTAAAAAGAGAAGTTTTCTGCTGGCCTGCTATGAAAACAGGTCATGCCCTCCTCCACTGGATAGCAGGCTACTCTTGAAAATAAGTAATTCACATTTTTGCGCAGCCAAGCAGCAACGTTCTTTCAAAGCATACTAGAAAAAATAAAGTGCATATATCAAAAAGCCCTTGACTGGTGTTGAAGTCAAAGGAAAAATATAATTTATAGTTTTTAACAAAGGAATCTTAGTTCTAGTTAGGTTAATAGTGCTATTCTTTTATACAACATATGAAATAAATTCATCTGAGTTGGTTTGAAAGATCCTAATGCATGCTTTGTCAGGCAAGAAGCCATTGATTGCAGCATTAGAGATAATAAGCCCGTAGCTCAAGGCTCTGTAATAATTCTTCAGTGGATGTTTAACCTTTGTGTCATCTTCAACAATCTCCAGACAGCCAAGGCTGGGATTCAACATGGTGTGTGTTCTCCAGGTTTTTGCATGGGTGGAAGAGGTATTTCTAGGGAACTGGCCGGTCGTAAGTGATGTTGCTGGCATTTCCTCGGACTGCCGCCTTTTGGAGTAGGACTCGGAAGAGATGTGAGCTGGTAACGCGCTGCAGCCGTTTGCTGTGCTGCATCATTCAGGCAGTTTAAAAGGTCTTTGAACTGTGACTTTTGAATGCCGGTATGGACGCCATTTTAGGAAGTCAGGTTTGCAAAATGAAAGTTTTCTTTTCTAGTTCATCATCTATGAACAGATGGCTAAAGCTCTTGTCCTGGTTTCAGCTGGGATAGAGTTAATTTTCTTTTTAGTAGCTGGTATAGTGTTATGTTTTGAGTTCAGTATAAGAATGTTGATAACACCCTGATGGTTTCAGTTGTTGCTGAGGAGTGTTTAGACTAAAGTCCAGGATTTTTCAGCTTCTCATGCCCAGTCATCAAGAAGGCTGGAGGGGCACAGGGAGTTGGCACAGGACACAGCCAGGACAGCTGACCCAAACTGGTCAACGGGGTATTCCATACCATGGGATGTCATGCCCAGTATATAAACTGGGGGGAGTTTGCCTTAGGGGGATCGCTGCTCTGGAACTAACTGGGCATCGGTCAGCAAGTGGTGAGCAATTGCATTGTGCGTCATTTGTTTTGTATGTTCCAATCCTTTTATTATTGACATTTTATTAGTGTTGTTATTATCGTTATTAGTTTCTTTCTTTCTGTTCTATTAAACTGTTCTTATCTCAACCCACAAGTTTTACCTTTTTCCTTCAGATTCTCTCCCCCATCCCTCTTGGGTCAGGGGGAGTGAGTGAGCAGCTGCATGGTGCTTAGTTGCTGGCTGGGTTAAACCCCAACACTAACTTCAAAACAAAATTAAAAATAATAAAAAAGAAACAACAACAAAACCACCACCAAAAAAACCCACCCACCAAACAAAAAACCTGTTAGTTAAACCAGGAAAATCCTGCTATCATCCCAGAAATCTGAGAGAACTATGTTCCACCAAACTAGCCTGCTACTGTTATATTGATTGTTTGCTTTGGCTAGTCTGATGCCCAGTTAATGCTAAGCAGGTATTAGAAATGTAGTCACACTAATCTGTTAAATTATAGTATAAACTCTACCAAAAGACTAACAGAATTACACATTATTTTAAATACAATACCTAGGCAGTCTCTGTTAATGAAATGGCAGGTGTAATTTCTAATTTTTATGCCCTCCCAGTTTCAGCTCTGCCCTTTCAGTTGTGAGCTGAACAGCAAATGTCTGGGTCACACCAAAGCTCGGCTGAATAACAGGAACTCGGAAAACTCAGTTTCCTTCTCCAGCGTGGTAAAATGGAACAGCGTGTCACTGTACCGAGTGTGCTACAGATTGTTTTATGATTTACTCATAAGAGGCTATTTACTTTTGAATAATAGGGATCACAAGAAGAACACAGGTGTATTTAACTTGTAGGACGAGGGAGGAATTGTCAAATGTCACTTGATAGCATTTGACAGTTCTTTCTGATAGCACTTCTCTGAGAAAGTGATATGCAGTTTTTGTCAATATGCAAATTATTTGTTCATTCTTTTTCTTCAGTATACATGAGAAGAGGTCAGTGACAGCTGATTGATTGGAATGAACCACTGGAGATTCTTAAATGAGTAAATAAAATAAAATTTTAAAAAATTTAAGGTGCCCAAGATAGATTAGACATTGGAAACAGTCAAAACCTGAAATTTTATTGTAAAGGATCAGACGCATCTCCCCCGTCTTTTTTCTTTACCTTTTTCCACTGTGTAATTTCCATGCTGACTGAACGTCTTGGAGAGAAAGATGATTTCTTTTTTAAAATAATTTGAAAAATATTTTTTTAAAATGTTCTTACTGGTTTACTTTTTATCACACCAAGCTCTAGAGAACTTCATCATCTGCCTTCTGTATTATTTTTATAATAAGAATGCCCCTGAAATAATGCACTGTAAACAAAAAAATGACTGAAGTTTATCCAAATTCAGAGTTAATCATGAAGCTCTGTCCTTGAGAATCTCTAATATATGTCCTGTTTCTGTAAGATCCTGAATCTCTCTGCATTATAGTGCTCTCACAGGAAGTTTAAAGAGTTTTTTAAAAATACATAGCAAAAAGAATGTTGGTTTTTTATACTTGCTTGATAACATTTTGAAGAATGTGGGCTTATATTAAAATCTTTCAGGAGCTAGAGTTAAAAAAAACCCCTATAACTAGCGATATCGCAGTCATTTCAGTGTTAATGGGGATCCAGTAAAAATTTTAGGCATCGCTTGCAGAAACTGAACTTTAATTTTTTGTGAATTAATTTACCTTGTGTCACATTAAATCAACAGAAGAGTAATTGCCAGAGATCAAGCCTATTTTTTGGCAGGTAGAAGTCAGGATACGGGGATTAACCCGGGATCGTGTTTATCACCAGACCAAGGGAACTTTTCCCGTGGAGCGTTACGGGAGAGCAGTTTCAGGCTTTGTGTAGGACAGATTCGTCTGGCGAAGAGTTTTAGTGGGAGATCTCTTCAAGCAGGTGGTAAAACATCTTGGCTGGTGATGAAGCCTGGCAGTGGGCTGACCTCACGTGGAGGCCTGGCAGTCAGTCAGACCAGCTCCTCTCCAGAATCCCAGAATGGAAAGCAGAAAATGGTTCGTTGACCATTTCAAAAAGTGGGGAATTTGAGTATGATTTAGCAGGGAGGTCTCTGGCATGCTTCCTTACAAGTAGTCAGCAGTGGAACAGGGGGGTGAGCGGAAGACCGGTGCCTCCGAGTAAGCGTGGTGTTTTGCTAGGCCGGAATGCGCGCGCGGTGCAGCGGCGGGTGGCTTCTCACAAGAAGCCGTGTTGTAAGTGGTGTGGTCGGGTCTCCTCTCGGACCAGTTCTGATCCCTTTCCAGTACCCAGCTGGGCTGGTTGGCCCTGCTGCAGCACTGCCCTCCTCAACTGTCTGTATCTCGCCGCATCGAAGCGAAATGGAGAAACGCCACTGAATTATTACAGAATCTCTTACTAAAAACTGTTTTCTGTAGAAGTTGGTATAAGCATATATCCAAAAGTAACTTCCTTATATTTAAATGTCATAATCTTGTTTCTTTAAACTGTGAGTCTCCTTAGAGCTTAAAAACAGATCAGTTGTGATATTGGCTTAATGTTTGGGTAGTGTAATTGTCCTTGTTTTAGGTAATGGGCTTTGTTTGCAAATGGAGAATGGCTAAATCGTTCAGTATACTTTAGATTTTGACAAACTGACTTGTGAAACCAGTTCCTTTTTCATTTAGGAAATTTTCATCAGTCGATGCGCAGAATATCTTAAGTGACTATATCATAACACAGGCACAACCTGGAGGAATCCCTGTTTGTAAGAGGTCACCTTTAGGTTGTAAGGAGTCTTCATTCTATTGGGGCACTTCTCAATGCCCTCAAAAATTAAGCTGCTATTAGCCAATGAAGTTCCCACAGTACATTTTGTAAGAGTAGAGAAATAACTTCTGAATTGCACACACTTAGAATTCTAGCAGGAGTTCGGTATGGTTATAGTGTGTTCTTACGTTCTCATTCCATACCATGTGCAATGGAGTGTGGTCAGTAGATACTCTGTGCATCTTCAGTAAATAGATGTTTTTCCATCCTGAACGACTGACGACGGTAACAGAGAATGAGTGCTCAAGCTAGTGTAACAATTTAGAGGACTAAGGTAAACGCTAACACAAAAAAAAGTTAACAACATATTCTTTGCAAAAACTGTATGATGTGTTTTATTTTTATTGGTTTTTGATTGTCTGATTCAGAGATTAAGACATGTCATTAAAAATGTACTACGACATGCACAGGCCTTCGCCTTGCTTATGACACACACTCACACTGACTACTATTAGTCATGACAGGAGTAACCTTTATTTTTTCCTAATATGTTTCTAGGATGTGTGCCGTATTTGGTGGAATCTATTGTCTTCGCCATTCTGTGCGGTGCCTTGTAGTGGACAAAGAATCTGGACGGTAAGGGTAATATAAGTAACCTTCTGTTTATATACAAAATACAGATGAAAAATGTGTTAAGTCAATTTAAAAAAAAATGATTCTTCAAAGATCCTCCTTGGTATTAATAACACATCAACCTTGATTAAAAGTAATTTGTGTATAGGTCCTCCAGAACAAGGAAAGTGGGTCTAGAATATAGAAACTAAATTAATTTCCCTGTGATATTACTACAGCTCCTGATCACCCAAGCTTGGAAGACAAATCATTTCAGCTGCCGGGGGGCTGGTGATGAGTGATGTTAGTTTTCCTTGTGGCCTTACCTACTCTAATTGATTTTCATCAGATGACAACAAAGCCCTCTGTTATTGCATTTTTAAAAATGGAGCTCACCTAAAGACTCATCAGATTAATCTTTGCTGATAATGCATGTCACTCCAAGAGAAAAGACTTTAATGAGTTTTTAGGTAGATTGTTGTCATAAACTATGCTGCCCTCTTATCCTAGGATAAATTCTTTTACAACAATATCAGGCCTGTAGGCGGGTTTAAAGTTGAGCTAAGAAAAATCAACCCACAGTTTTTTCCACAGTGGCATTTTTCACACCTCTGTAAATTGTCATGATTTCTGTTATATACATTCTATCAGTTATTAGTCTAACTGCAGACTTTGGATCTTTTAAGAGTCTCTTTTCAGCTTAGTTTCTGTAACTGAAAAGTTCAAAACATTCTGTAGAAAATTTTGCAAATAAAGCTAGAAAATATGTAGTAACATTCTATTAGGAAAATCAGCAGTTAAATGATCGGTGTAATGTGTTTACTTTCCAGTTGCACTCCACATTTGATTCTTGGAGCATGGTACTTGTAGCTAGATTTGTCATGACATGGTCAAGTAGTATCTGTTTTTCTTGAAATTCTATAAACAACAGATTTTATCTTTCTGTCAGTTCTTTAAGGTTCTGAAGTTCATTGCACAGTTTTAGACTTTGAGATGCAAATGTGATAGCATTTCATCATGTGTGTCGTTGTTTTAAGTGCATGATTCATATGCAAATGAAATTATGCCCCTTTCATAAACTCTGTAGTTTATTTTAACAGTAATGCTTGAACTTTTACTTCAGGCAGCTTTATTTTCCAATAGTGTTTAAATAATTAACTTGCTATTTCAGAGGAACAAAGCTTATAGTTGTTGGCAACTTCTGAACACCGCTCTGTGGAGATCTTAACTGATCAGTGGTGCTGGTTACCCCAGTTTCCAGCTTCTTTTGCACATTCTGAAGACCTTTGAAAGACTGTTTTCTTTGTTAAGGTTATATGTATTCCAAAAAAGGTGGAGTGCTGCTTTTCCTTCAACCTGCTTTTATGTTTCAAATCGAATACATTCCTCAGGGTTCCAGATGGGTTTCAAGTGTCTTTTTTTTAGGTGCAGAATCAGTGAAATATTTTTAAAAAACTTTACCAGACTTTCATTATTCCAAAAACTTTGGACTTTTAATAATGCTGTTATCTGATG
>JAVJGG010000039.1:21261847-21274347 GCA_035590195.1 Aviceda cuculoides
CTGAATATGAAGAAGCACAACACATCCAGCTTCCCAAGTCTAGTCACCTGCCTTTTCCTTGGAGCCGTCTGCCTGCTTCTGTTGTCTCTTTTTACATTTCCCATAGTTTCAAAGCAGGTATTTTACCTAGTGGCATTTCTACATCAAAATAAAAGTTAACAAAAACATATGTGTAGAAGAGAAGGGAAGTGTCAGACTTATTTGAGATGATGAAATTAATGCAGCCTAAGACAAAATGGTTTTTGAAAAAGTATTTTCAGCAATGAAAGATCATATAACGTTCTCTTTTTTTCCCTAATAATTTTAAAAAGTCTCAAACATCGTCTTCACCATAGCAAAAATGTCACTTAAAAAGCTCAGTTTCTTTAACCTAGGTATATGGTTTTGTTCAGTTACGTTATTTCTCTTGATTTTCTTTTCTCTCACCTGAGTGCAATACTGCTTTTACTTGCTAAGTCTTTTCCTTAGAGTGTTATTTAGCAAGCTATCCAGTTTGTTGCCAAGATCATCACTATTTCCTTTCCCTTCTTTTTCTTTCTTCATGTTATCTCTTTCCTTGCTGTGTATTTCCCTCCCTGCATCAGCTCTAATTTCCTCTTGGCTTTGGGCTTCAATGTTTTGCTTAATAAAAATCAGCTATCAAATTGTTAATGAGGGTATTTATGAGTTACTGAGCTTTTGAGTCAACAGGCCATTAATAGTAATTGGTAATAGACAAATTCATATCGTGTGTCAGTACAGCTGTCTCTGTAGTTTCAGAGGCAGTTTACCTTGGTTACAAATAGGGTAAACTCACAACAGTAGAAATTTAGTCAAATTGTGTAGTATTCATTACTATTTTATAAGCAGCTTCTGTAGGCTTCCAGACTTCATCAGGACCTTAGTGCAGTTATTTTTCACTATTTTCAGTATTCTTGCTTTAGGACATGTAAGGAAAACTTACTCTTACAGCTGCAGCCTTGATTTTTTTTCTCAAACTTTATCGATAGTTTAGAGTTTAATTTGAAGTCTCTAAATATCACCAAAGTTTTTTCCAACTCCTTTTTATATCCCCAACTATACAATTATTTTTATCATTTATAGTAATTTTTACAGTTTATGAAAATAAGATTCAGGGAAAACATTGTGCAAGTGTAAAAACTTGTAGACATACCTATTTTAAAGTTTTGGTAATTCACTTGAAAATTTCTATTTTTTTATGTATTGTATCAGATTAGGTTTGCTGTTGGAAAGTAAAAACCACATCATATTCCTTAGGAGGAAAAAGCACAATGAATGTATACATGCTAATTATTTTAATTTTTGTTGTTTATTTTTTCCGTGTTTATTGTAGGTCACTTTTTTGGGTATATATGATAAAACCTGAAGTATTTTAAATTGCATGGATTGCATTAATAATAATAGTAGTCATTTTATGTCGATCACACTTTATGTATGTTTCCAATTACATAATTCTGTCTCAAAAATGGAAAAGATGTGATAAATGGAAATTTATACATCTGTAATAAAAAGACATAGCAAACACATAGTAATTTACATATCTTTCTTGAAATATTGCATACTGGCTTTGTCAGTGCTGGTAAGTCCATTTCAAGGATGTCGCCCTTAGTCCATTAGTTTGGATAATGAGCCCTATAAAGTACATTTATAACTCGTGGCACTGCAAGGAGATGGATTCTAATTTTCATCCTTTTATCTAGACACATTGAAAGAAGGTCAATGGAGGGTTCTGTATGATTCATTGTCCCAACACATATCAGATGACAGAGACCTGATAATGTCAGTGCATAAGTGTTTTCCATATTTGGAAGCAGTACTTGAAAGAAATTTTCTCAGCATCATCCTTTGAAGTAAAGTGGAGACTGGAATTAAAAGCGCTATCTCTTTTTCTGTTTAAAATCTTATCAAACATATGACCTGATAGCTCTTCCTGAACAAAGGAGAGGAAACAACACTTAGCAGGAAAATAAAAAGTGTGTAGTTGCTTTTGCTGGCTTTGAGTGATGCAACATGACATTTAATCAACCTTTCCCCTTCAATAATGTTCAGGGGGGTGGCAGGGGAAATTGTTTCATAAACAATAAGAAAGGTTATAATTAGAAATGAACTGTAGCAGCTTGACTTCCTTGTTTATTTGCAGTATTCAAATGAGGGCTTGAGAATGAATCAGGTTAACATTAGGAAAAAACTTCTTAAAGTTGCAAGCGAAACACATGTTGAATAGAATGTGAAACTGGATGAGGAACACTACATGTTTAAAGTTAAACAATGCTTGTACCATTAGGCTTCTTTTAATTACTGTTTTCAGGTTATGTGTTGAATTTGAATGTAGGTATATATGTAGTATCCAGGTTCCTGTGAAATCAGCGTTAGAAGTTAGTGCTATAAAACCATGCGTAATTGTCATAAACCTCTTAGGTTTGTAACCAAGCATTGCGTGCACCAGTTTCCCAGTCTCATTTCACACTGCAGAAGCAAGTGCTTTACTAAAGCTGGCGGCAGCCGATTGCTGTTACTTCCTTAGGTTTGGTTCTCATCCCTAGTTTTATAGATTGTTTTGATCACCGAAGCTAATGAGTGAGTTGAAGTTACAGAAGTGCTGTCTGTTCGTAAGGCGTAACTTGCACGTCGATACTTACTGATACAGGAATAATGTTGCACTATGATAAACCACATGTAAATCTGTAAGGGGTCTCTGTACTGGGCATCCTTTTGTTTCTTCTGATGTTTCCCTGGGTGTGCGCACGTGTGCGTGTGTGTAAATGTGCGTGAGAGCATTTACTGGTTTGAATCTTGTATATTAAATTGACTGAAACATTGAGATAGTGATTCAGAGGAATGTAATTTAAAAAAAAATGCAGTAACTTTCATAAACCAAGCAAAAGTTAAGTAAAGCTAATTTGCTTTATTTATTTTTAAAGTAAGTGCTCTGATATTGTAGAAAATCTTAAAATCTTGTTGCAGAAATTAGTATTAAACCTTAAAGTCTCTTAGGATATGGAAACAAGCTATAAAGAAAGAAACTGTAGTGCCTGGTTTTTCCTTGCAGTTTAGACAGGAAAAGCGTTCCTGAAGATAGGTGCTCTTTAAACCTCTAGGCGTTTCTAAAAATGTTTGCAGTGTCTCAGTTTGAGGGAACTATGTACAATTAAATAGAACACAGATCATGACATGTAGGAATCAGCAGTAGAAGTTTTTAGTTAGTATCTGTATGCAGCCTCCTTTTTATTTGTCTCATATATATGATTTAGTTTCATATATGTCATATATAAGTCTGAAGTTTGTTCTTTCGTAGAGATTTTTCCCCATTAAAATCTGAAATTTCTATCCTGTTCTCATTTAAGCTGAGTTGCTTCTTTCCTGTGGTTTGCATTTCTGTCCCATTTATAAGAGTCTTAGTGTGTTGTGTTACACTTGAATCTTGAAAATTTTTGTAGCAATGTCTCGACTTTTAATTAATCTCATTTTATTTTGACCTGCTTGCATTCAGAAAGATGGGTGGGCGCAAGGCTGGCCCTTGGGTTTTTCTTTCTTTCCTTTTTTTTTTTTTTAACTTTTTCAAGAATTGCCTGAGACAAACTAAGACATGTTTGGGTTAGAATTTGTTTATGTTCAAACACAAACAGTATCTATCAAGAATGTTTGTGTTGCTCTTAAAGCAATGTGGCTTAGTTAATCCTTTTTTGTACAGTTGAGAGACAAGTAGTGCATTTAGTCACAAATATAGAAGATCAGAAAAGCTGTCTAGGAAGAGCCTGGTGCACACATTTCTCGGGGATTTTTCGTTACATCTCTTAAGTTAATTTGCCATTCAATTTGTCAAATATTATTGTCAAAATAAATTTGTCTTTGGTAAAGGTTGCTGACTGGGGAAACAACATTGCAATAGGGTAGCACCTACACAATAATTCACAGTAGTACTTTTTGCATGTATCATGAAGTAAGAAATGTATGCCATTTTCATGTGGAATCAAATGCCAATGTTATTAGCTTATATTTAGTTTTCCTTATAAAGCAAGCAGTTTATTAATGTTCCAATATCATTATCTATAATTGCATTGCAAGTAAAAAATTATATATACCAGGTAGAATGTGTAAGTTTATGATTTAATTATCAATTTCAGTTGAGTTGTTTCTGGGGTTCACCTGTTAAAGAAATGTGTAACTAACTTATTTGAAAGATGTAAATAATGTACTGTATAACTCAATTTCGAAAACTTACACATGCTTTTGTTACCGTATATCTAAATATCTGTTTTGGTTTGATTTTTTTTTTTTATTTATTTATTTTTTTTAAACAGATGCAAAGCTATCGTGGATCATTTTGGACAAAGAATAAGTGCTAATTATTTTATTGTGGAGGATAGTTACCTTTCAGAGAGCGTATGCACAAATGTGTGTTACAGGTATGTGATAAAACAG
The DNA here is from genome assembly GCA_035590195.1 of Aviceda cuculoides. Classification (NCBI taxonomy): domain Eukaryota; kingdom Metazoa; phylum Chordata; class Aves; order Accipitriformes; family Accipitridae; genus Aviceda; species Aviceda cuculoides. Next base: position 21,266,270 of record JAVJGG010000039.1, read on the forward strand.
TAAACATAGTAAATTTCTTTAAATAATAGTGTATGAAGTACCCTGCAAGTTAAACTTAGGAGATTATTGTCTCCTGCTTTATCTTTGCAGTACAGGTTAGTTCTGTGCATAGTTTTTGTCATCTTCTATATACTTCAGGGCATACTGTATACTTCCTAACTTTAGGTTTTCTTAAATTGTCCTCTAAATCATATTCCCCTTTGCCTTATAAAAAATCCAATAGCTCTAAGTGCATTAGGGATTTCATATTTGTTAAAAAGTGTTTGGAAGGTGGAGGTGCCTATTGCTGTTCTCACTTGAAATTTGTTCAAGTTTACAAAAATATTAAAAGTCATTATTTCCTCTGATTTTTGTTGTTCTTGCCAAAAGCATTGGACATATGCTGCTGCCTTTGTCTTCAAAATATCGCAGATAAGATATTAGCAAAACTGTAGTAGTAGGTGCAGTGCAGAAATAATCGTAGGCAATGGAGGATTAGAAACTTCAATTTGTGAGCTCCACCCTGGTGTATTTCCCCTTAGTCCAAAGTGCCCTGTGTTGTTCGGAACATAAAAAGTCCTGTAATATGCTGCTACTAATCTTGATCAGATAAACAAAAGATTTTTTTAAAAATCAGAAGGATATTCAAGCTGTTTTACGTAACAGCACTGGCTCATTTATTCATCTTCTATTATATATTCAATAATAGTCACTGAAAATACTGTATTAGTGTTCCAAATGTGTTCCTACTTCAGCAACAGGCAAAATATCCCACTAACAATCAGAAATAGCCTTCCCAGAGTATTATGTTTAGATTGGTATTGCCAAAACTATGAATCCAAATTGCTACTTTTTATGGGTTTGTGAAATGCCAGACTTGTTCTGTTTAATTGTAGGCAGATCTCCAGAGCAGTGCTCATTACAGATCAGTCTGTACTAAACACAGATTCAGAGCAGCAGGTATGTATCAATTTTGTATCACTTATCTCTTTATGAATTGGATGTTGGCAGGAATTAATTCATGCTTTTGTTTCTGCCTGAATCCAGCTTTTTAGTCAGCTGTTTCTACTGATAATTGTTTAATTCGTGAGTCTCTATAAAATTTTAGGAATTTTATTTTATTTTAGTTCAGTGGCTTGGGTTTCCCTGTTTGGTTTGCACTATATTAACAGAGTTTCTAAGCTTTTGTCTTTAAGGTAGTTTATTTTGCTTGCTTTTTAATAAACTGTTACTCTTAGTATTCTGTTAACTGTTAATTATTTATCTTGTCTAAACTTTGTTAAAATTTCTCTTGTTCTTTTTAACATTCACTTTTACTGTTTGAAGTTCTTATTGCACACTTTCAGATCCTTCTTTAAATGTTCTGCTTCGTCAGTCTTTGCAGACCTTCATTTTAAAGGATATTAATCTGTGTTAAGTGTTTCTTCTGTACATTTCCTGAGTTCTTACAGGTTAAATAGGATCTACAAAATAAGAACATACATGACAGACAAGTCTGTTCTTCCTTGCTAGTAGCAGTCCTGCATAGAAGTCCTCCAGTCATTCTGAACTAACAGTGCTCTGCCCAGTGTTCAAAAAAGATTTTGCAGTCTCTCGCCGTCAGAGTTTCTGAACTGTCATCCTTTTGGAAAGGGCTGTGATAGGAGGTTTTCCTTCTGTTGGGCAGCTGCAGACATTGCTAACAAAGGTGGCCTTGCTGACTGGGGTAGAAATTCTTGAATGCTCAAATTCTGCAGGATTGATTGCACAAATTGTTACTAATAAACCAGAAAACAGAATTGTATAACTGTCTGCAGTTATTTTTCACCTTTGTTCAGAATTGTTGTGGTGGCCCCATCATCCGTGTTACTCTTCTTTAACATAAGTTGTTCCTTCTGCTTGATAGGTTTCCATTTTGACAGTGCCTCCAGTGGATCTAGGAAAACCAGCAGTTTGTGTCATTGAGTTGTGTTCCTCAACCATGACATGCATGAAGGACACTTGTAAGTATAGGGTATATGTAATTTTAACTATATTTTTCCTTTTGACTGTATCAACTCTGAAACAAAATTAAAAATATGTGCATATCCTTCCTCTGCTGCACAATGACCAGGCTATTACCTGAGAAAACAGTGTGTAGTAGGTTACTGTTAACAGCAGATGAGAAAAATGGTCCGTTGTCTTCATTCTGTAGCAGTTGTGTGCTGCTTCATATGGCTTCGGAATTATACTACAAGATTCTTGTTGCATTCAATCTTTTTTAAATTTACAGGTGATAATTATTTATGTAAACTCTTATTGTGATTTTCATGGTAATGAAATACATTGTTCTTTATTTCCAAACAGATCACATGTCAAATGTTCCTTTTAACACTTATGTGCCTAATAAGCTTGATAGTTGTAGTCTTATTAATACTGGGACAATACTCTGTTTACTGTACAGTAATTATAAAATAGCACCAACAAAGAGCTTTTTGATACGACTGCTGGGTATTTTTGTTGGTGATTTTTTTTTTGTTGTTAAAAAAAGTATTAGAATTCCGTATTTTGTTTATTCTGCAAGATTAAGACAACTGAAGACTTGGTAGAATGGCAGATAAAGTTAGTGGAGAGCTCTAGCAGACTGTTTCTTCTCCACCTCCACTGCAACTAGCTAAGATTGTGCAGTCTTCAAGTCAAAATATTAAGTTTTTTTTAACTTAGAAATGTTTTCTTTGTAAAATTTTCTGCCAATAATTTCTCTTACCACTGTAATTAAAGGGCCAAAACCCAGCCAAAGTATTTTCTCAAATCATTTCTGAAAAAAACTAAGCAAAAAGGTGGGATCTAGGTTAACATGGATGCATGGGTTTTTGGTTGGGTTTATTTTTTTTCCTTTCAGACTGCCTTTGAAATTTAGGGGAATCTTTGCTGTAGGTCTCTGTGGCCTTGTAAAAAGTGCTACAAATTTTTGGTTTCATAAGGATAGGCTTTCAGTACAAGCATCAAGTATATTTCAATATTATTTCTGGCAGAATATTTTGGAGCACATCTTACTGGTAGTTTGTCGTTAGTTTGTGTTTTTGAAAATGGACTACCTTAGCTGAACTATTAAACTGAAGTACCTGAAGTACACTGTATTTGGGGGCTTTTTATCTTCTGAAAGTTTTGGTGGAGGTGGGATTGTGTCCCATTATGAGATTTGGAGAGGAGAGGAGTGCATCATGATATATTTGAGGTACAGGTATAAAAATTCTTAGAAGAACTTTGTTATTGTCATCTACTGCATTAGAATCTTTAATTCTAAAAATATCACGGAGGTCACCTTTCTAGGAGGGACATCTGAATATTTCCATTGACAGTTTTCTATGTACAGAGCTTTATGACTCTTGTTGGTATTTTATGTGAACTTGAAATAGATGAGCAACAAAATGTTCTTACTTCTTTATTTCTCTTTCCAAGTTCTTCCGAATTCTGTTAATTAGATTACCAATTTGGGACACTATGGAAGATACACAGAATTAGAGGTTACCTGACCTAATGCTTTTTAACCAAAAATAAGTAACTGTAATAATAACCAATTTATTTTCCTGTTACCTAGGCTTGAACTCAGTTCTTTGCATATGGAAGAAGAGTGAACTAAATGATTAAGTCATTCAAAGTTATATTTCCTACTTAATAAAAAACCCCAAACAAACCTGTAATTAAGAACTTAGTGCTATAAAGCATATTGTTAATGCTTATCCTTTAAATAGCTGATTTACTTTATTTAAGGGTTCACAAAATACATACAGCAGGAAGTGAAATTAAAGAAGGATTGATGTTCAAGTAGGTATAAATTATTAGTTTCATGAGAACTTCTGTGGTGCTGAAAAATTAATGTTTCTGTTATTTACTTTTCTCCGTAAATTCTTTTCATTTCAGAAGAGAAGGTACTACATTCCTTCATGAAATTTGTCTTCATGTATTGAAATGGTATAGTTCTATTTTAGGTATAGCTGAGTTCTAGTGATAGGACATAATTCATAATTTTTTAAAAAACTTTTACATCATTATCTGTAAATGGGTTTTAACCTGAGTGATTTCTCCGTCAAACAATTATTTAAGATAAGTATACAAATACATCTACTCTTTGATCACACTGCATAAATGACAGGCACATAATCTGTAATGCCAGTTGAGTGGAACCGAACTCCTTCACTTGCCCTAAAAATTGAGACTGTAATGATGAAATCATGAACTAAACTCATCGTTCTTCTTGCTAGAAGAATTACTTGAAGACAAATGTTGGCAACCACTGTAACTAATGCAGTTATACTCGAGTAAATCAACTATAACCAAAATATATACTGATGACTGTGACTCATAGCCATAACCTTAAAGATAATAAAGAAGATTTTATAGAAAGTAAATGATGTGAACTTTAGTGATTTATGACTAGTTTTTTTGAGGAAAGAATAGATGGTATTACAACGTTTGGGATTGTAAACATTTAGTTAAGGTTACAGGGAGACTTACATTATCACCACCTGTTTTCTTTTACTTTTTTTAGTACATACTCCTTCTAGACAGAAGGTTTGGTTTTGGTTAAATGAAAAATGAGTATTAATGTTTGAATATAATCACTGTGTGTGCAAGCTGAAAGAAGAGGAGCATGAAGGGTTAAATTTCTGGTCGCCTGGAGTCAGTGTCAAACTTACTGTGGCATAGCTGCGGCCAGGAAATCATTCAAGATACCTATGATGTACTTGTAAATAATGACACAAATATAGCCAGACTTCAGAGTGGAAAGAGAAAAGTGTCATATGGATTTAAAATAACACCCTAGCTATACATTGCTATTGAATTGATCAGAAATGTACAGTAATGAAGAAAAATGAATCAGTTTAAACTTCATACAAAGATATGTTAAACTTCTTCATGATTCTCTGATGGATATTTCTCTGCTGGTAAGTTCCCAGACAACTATTCAGTAGCAAATGAGTCTGTTAAGGTGGTTTTATAAAAAGCTTTAAGATGAGGGTTTTAAATATCTGCATGAATGGATGGAAAATCAAGTGGGATAAAGCAGTAGAGTAGCTGGTTCTGTATCTGAATACAGACCAATGGAACAGAAAAGAGGTCAAGAGCTGCTTGAAGTGATTATCTCTTCTAAGGAGTCAGCAGCTTCACTAGTTTGCAAAACAGAACAAATAAAGCAATAGTATGTTGCATGAAGAATCTGTTTAGCAACTTTATTTTCATGAAAACAAGTACATTAGCAAGAAATCTAAATATCAAATCTGCATTATTCAAGCAAAACTGTGAATTTTCACAAGTACAAAATTGGATTTCGTGATGTTGATTTGCCCCTGCCGTGAGGTGAATTTTGATCAATTATGTCATTCCACAAATGTGTTCTTGTGGTCCAAAATATTTTCATGTCATCTTTTTCCAATATGGGTTTGCTGTACTCTGTGGTTTGTTTCTGATGTGTACAGAGCACCTCTTAAAATCAAGTACTTGAAATCAGTTTTGCAAATTATCAGAAATCCTTACTGGCCCACCTAACCTAATTTTGCCCTTACCCAAACACAAAACTCTTCTTTCCCCCATGCTATAAGAAAGTGGATGAATAAAATGCTGTAGAGCTTTTTTGTTATGTTGTACCAAGGGATTGCATGTGTCATAACTTGCATCGCAGCACAGTTCTCTGATATTCAGCAGTGCTTATCTTTAAATCCTCTCTGGTTTGTCAGAACATGACAGTGTTCCCAGTGTTCTTTATTCTCCATGTGGCTGGAGAGACATAGTTAACGGCCAGCCCGCTTGAGCTGTAAAGTAAAACATGCATCTATTGGCGTTATCCCCTATTTACTGTTTAGTATGATAAAAGAAATGGAAGTCTTGCTCAAACTTTTTACTTCAGTGGAGAAAGACAGCTTCCTACTTACTCCTGTACAGCCAGACTTAAACTGTGAGTAGCCAAATTTCCAAATTCCCACTCAGTCCCAATTTAGCTCTTAAAGGAGAGCATTGATGAAAGTAGTCACGTTTGTGCATTTAGTATGTTGTTGAACTCTTGGACTGTCAACACTGATAAGAATGCTCTTGGGGTTTCTAGAGGTTATTAATGGCAAATACAATGTTTTGTCCAGATTCTTGCTGCTCCTTTTCCTGGTATCAGTAGACACCTTTTCATAGAATGGCATTCTCTCTGTCTGCACTGCTGATGTTAAATTTACTTTCATCTTAGCAACATACATGGGAGAGAGAGATAATTATGAGATGTATTAAGAAAATCTCTCTGCGTGGTGTATTTCCATACTACACTGTATTTCCATAATACATTACTTCTCTGGGTTAAAGGAAGTGATTTGTATGAAGAGTAGTGATTTCTAAAAGCCTGCTGTGCCTTTTAAAAATTGTAAATTATATTTATATATCTGTGTGTTGGTGATAGTAATTAGTTTGTGTTCTCTTTTAACAGATTTAGTCCATTTAACCTGTCCGTCAACTAAAACTGCTAGGGAAGATTTAGAGCCTGTTGTACAGAAGTTATTCAATCTAAATACAGAAAAAGGTAAAATAAATAAAGTATTAAGAGTTTATTTTGCAAAAACATAATTTACCCTTGTAACTAAAGTATCTGTTGCTGAACATCTGAATCTGTCATCAGAGTCAACATATGGTGAGCTGCTCTTTAGATATCAACATTTCAAAGTAAAGGAATCTATTTTGAGAATGAGATTGATTAGACAGATGTCAGGTTTTCTGTATTACATGATCTAATGTTCCTAGTCTTCTTCAGCTGTGGCTTAACTTCATTATACAAGGACCATGGCTATAAGGGTCTAGGACCTTGGTAATTTTTCACACTGTCTTTTCCATGGAAACATATTTGCTTCTCAGCATATCTTTCAAAGGTGCAGTAATGAAGTGAAATATTTGTGAATCTGTTTTTTTTGTGCTGTCATGGTTTTAGTGATTTCTATCAGCTGGGTACCCCTAACAAAAGTTATCAAAACCCCAAAAGTTAGTGATTTGCTTTTCTCCTCCAGCTGCCAGATGTGCTCGGTGCTATAAGCTTCTTAGGGGTTTTTTGCCTTCTCTTACTGTAAGACTGTTGCTCATTCTTTTGTTGTCTTCTTCAAGTGCTTCCTGTTTGCTGTTTTTTGTTGAAATTCTCTGGATTCTGCTTTAAGCAGTGGAAGCATAAAGTTGTTACACACTGCAGTGTTATCAGGAAGATAGATTTCCAGTAATTTCCAATAATGAACTATTTGGCCCTAAATTCAAGGAAACCTTTCCAGCTGCTTTCATGCACTTTGACCATGAGATGGACAATTTCACAGTCCCAGAGGAAAGGAGCTGTTGACAAACAGTTGTTGCCTAGAAAGAAATTGTCCCTGAGATACTTTGAGCTAGTTCCACAGAAGTCTTTGAAATTTAATCCCGAGATCTTGAATTTAATCTCATTTTTTCTAGATGCTCATAGAATTGGTAGTGTGCACATAGAAGGTGTTGCTGTGTTCTGACTCTGGCAAAGCATTTTTAAATGTAGTGTGCTCAAACTTAAATACAGTAAATCATAGTTCTTCTATGAGAAAACAATACTTAGCTGTCAGTGGAAGTGTTTATGTTCATATATAGGCAAGTTGGTAAGATGTGGAAGTATTTTATAATATTTATAATCGGTTTGCTTATAATATTTACTGTTTTGCTTCATTCATTAAGCATAACATGAATTCAGGTAGAATTTCCTCCTGTTAAAAAAAATAAATGCAGTAATTTATGTGGCCAGTCTTTCTTTTTCCTCTCAGGGCTGTGTAACCAAGAACAGTGTTTCATGAAGGGTTGAGTTAGCTTTTCACAAGTTTGTTTTTCTGTGGTGTTCTCTATTTTTACATAATTTTTTTCCTCTACCTTTTAATTAAAAAGGAAATATCTTACTGTTTTTGTTAGACAACAAAGTGCTTTTAACAGGAAGTAAAGTATTAAATAATATGCATTTTCTTTTTTGCTTACAGGAAAGGCATCTTTAATGTCCCAAAGATGTAATTTTTTTACTATGTTTATAATACAAGTGCCTTTACAAAACAGATATGTAGAATACAAGTAGGGTTTGTAAGTAGAAAATTTTATTAGATTGGAGAGCTGTA
>JAVJGG010000039.1:21279058-21326374 GCA_035590195.1 Aviceda cuculoides
GGTTCCATTTTTCTTTTTTTTTTTTTTTTTTTTTTTTTTTTTTTTTGCTACAACCCAACATGAATTATTACGTTCTCAAGTAGTATGTTCCTGAAGTATTTCAGATTTCTGAGGCATCTTCACGTTCATAAGAAGAAGCACTAAAATTGTCATGCCAATATTTGTCCTTTAACCTGTTTATGTTTTTTTCTGTATCTGGAAGGATTTCAGAGTTATTCAAGTGTGTCGTATTTCAGACTACTGTTAGTTTGGTAGTGTTCTCTGTAAAAGTTGCTATGAAAGCCCATACAGCTTGTCTACATGCCAACAAGGTGCATAGCTGGGATACAGTAAACCAGTAGCAAAACATAGTTTTATTCAACTTCAAACAGTTATTACATTAGAGTATCTGTGCAAGTGTTTTATATGCTTATGTCAGCGCTTGATTCAAGCATACACACTTGAAAGCTTGTACACTTTACTACTAAATATTGAAGGAACTATTTATGAACTTAATTGGTTACAATAAGTTTCAAAGTGTTATAATGGAGGAGCTGTTAAATTATTATTGGTTATTCTGCATTACTTCGGCTGGATAAGGTTAACTTAAAAAATTGGTAGACCTGAAAGCACTCTATACCATTAAATTGTTCAATTATAATCAATGTCATGATGTCCTACATAGCATACTGGGAATTTCTTTCCATGTTCAAGCTCATGATTATTTCACCATTTTTTGAGACTAGTTGGAGACCAAGTAATTGTTGAGAGCTGCATAGGAAATGTTTGTCTGCTCTAGTTTGTCATATATTTAGTGCAAAATATGACACCTTTCTTCAGTATGCTATTAAATATAGTAATAGTTTAAGTATATCTTTGGAGTTTCAAGGGCAAGTGCAGACTTGAAATAAAAAATCTTTCTCTTCAAAAAGTTAGTTTTGTAAACTTTTTGTGAGATATTTGTACCCTCTTGCCCCCTAGACTTCCTAGGCGAGGTTTTCAAATTACAAAACTGTGGTTTTGAAGTAGAGAATAGAACTTTTTTTTATATTTTTTCATACTAATAGAAATAGTTTTAAACAGTTTTAAATGGGTATGGAAGAGTGAAATTTAGGAAGCAGAATGAAAAATGAAATTGAACTGAGAGTAGACAGGGTCTTTTAAGCAGTTAATAATGGCGTCCTACATCCACATGCTGGTGATACAAATCTACTGCTGGTGGGCAGTGAAGTTTATCACAGAAAGCTGTTTGGTACATGCTCAATGATGTATTAATCTGAAAACAATTCCCTCTTGTCCAGGAATCCACATCGTGTAATCAGCCTTTGCAGTTGGCATTAACCGACCCTACTGTCAGCTTTCTCAGGGCAGTGTCTGGTAGCAGTATGAATATAAAGATTAAATGCATTCTTGCCTATGTGGGAGCTCTCATCGCAGGTCGTCTTTAGGGCATCGTTTACTGAAGAGACAAAATCGAGAGGCAATATTCCTTTGCCTTTTTAGAAACCCAAAACATAACTGTGATCTGCATCAGTTGTCTCTGTTTGCCTTAGAAGCTTAAGGACTTGAAAAAGAAAACCTTTATGGAAACGTGAAGTGCGTGTTAATTCAGTAAATAAATTCCTGAGTTTCTCTAGCTTTTTTTTTTTGCCTTTTTTTTTTTTTTAAGATAAGCTTATAGTTGGGTTGTTTGCACGAGAATGTGTAAGACTATTTAGTTAACAAAGCTCCTTGTATTCTTGGGTTTTTTAGAGGATTTTTAGCCTCCTGTGTTTTTATAAAATGTCTGGTTCTCAAGACTTCTAAGACTGTATTATTTTGGTTCCTTTTCTCCCAGATTTTGTAGTTGTGTTCTGTCTGTTGTAATAACAACTACCCTGATGTTATCAAGAACACATTTCTTTTTAACATCTTTCATTGCAGTGGTTAAAAAACTTGACTTTTTGTGTGTACTTAATTTCTAAACCTCAGTGGCATGAAGAGTAAGTGGCCTTGTAAACTAAATCCTGGAGCTGTATCTTAAGAGTAACTGTCTTTTTATCTAAATAAAAGTTGCTTATACAGTTCTTTTCAGAAAAGCATAATTTGTGCACAGAGGTGTACGTACATAATATATTAAAATGATATACATGTTTTAATAAATTATAAATGCATTGTATAGAAACTTGCATATATTTTCAATGATAATATTCCATTGGATGAGACTAGTTCTCAACTGAGCTATGTATGAGCTGTTCGAAAAAACAGAATTGGAATTTTTTTGGTAATATTTAAATTTAAGAAGGAAACCCATGTAGATGTGATGTAGATTGTACATATTAACGATTTCCTGGTTTTGCTTGTTATGTGGAATGTATTCTTCTCTCTAGAAAGAGGCAAGATCTTTCCCATTCTTTGCATTTGACTGCAGCTAGGGATATTTTTATAGTGGAAAAGATGATTTTGCTCACAAAAAATCATCTTCGTTGTTCTCAATACAATGTAGAATGACCAGCATTTTTTAAAAAGCCCTGCGCTGTGACTTTCCTAGTAGAACAATGTAAAAAGATAGATTGCTTTTTCTTTTTCGAGGACTGCGAAAAGGAATGAATTTCCCATGTGTTTACAATACTGTCAAGGTATTAAATCACTATTGATTTGAAAGAACAGAGGTTAATCTTAAATATCTAAAATATTGCTGCAAGGTATTACATTTCAAGGTAAAGTTTATTTTATTCTTTTTTTTCTGAATAGGCTGAGACTATTTTCCAAGAAATGTTTCCTACAGAGGAATTTTGCCCACCACCACCGAATCCAGAAGATATTATTTATGATGAAGATGAGATTGTGCCAGAAGAGTCTGGATTCAGTAATTCAGCAGAGACAAAACCTGAATCCTCAACTGAGGAAGGCAGTAGCGGAGGTAGTACTGCTGTGAAGAAGGAAGATAATGAAGAATGAATTAGCACTGTTCTCTTAGTAGAAGAGGAGGCTAGAGGCCCAAACTAGAATGTAAGGGAGGAAGGGTAAGAAAAAGAGGTTTAAAAAACCCATGGCCGTATTATTTGCAATTGCCTTACTTTCCTTAGCTTGAATAATCTTTCTTTGTGAAATAATTTCATTGATAGCTGAGACATTTCTAAATAGTCATAGGTCCACCAGAACCAGGGATGTTTGTAGCTAAACAAAAAATGTAGAACAGAGCATTTGAATTTAAAGTGCTAAAATAGCATGATTTGTTGAGAGAATTTGGTTTTGGTTTACATCTTGGAAGGAATCCTCCCATCTTTTAAACAGGCAACAAGTCGAAACTAGTCAAAAGAAAAAATGTGCAAGTTGCCTTACCAGTCAGAGGATGATCTTCTGATACAACTGTTGTGGTTTAACCATATCAAAGTTCTACTAAAAATCATTGAATCTGTGCTAATTAAACAGTTGAAGGTGAGCTTCACAATCTGTCCTTCCAAGTGGTTTTTATGGATGTTAAAGGCAATAATATTGACAGTTCTGGAGTGGCTTTAGAATATGTAATAGATGTCAGGTTTAATTTGTATAATGAAAAATTTCTTGTATGGTTTTGAAACTGATGCCATAATTTAGAAACAAGTATAATCCAGTAGATGTTCCTCACATGAAACTATTTTACATTCAAATTTCTTTTTTAGTAAGATCTAATAGATCACATGTTTTCACTAGTGGCTTAATTTACTGTAGTTGGGAAAATAACACAATTTAAACTTAATGCTGGATTTCCCACCAAAATTTAAAATCATAAATGGAACGTATCTGTTAGTTTCCCTGAATTTGTTGCAATGTTTGGGCCTTTAATAAACCAGTAGTTAATTTTTTGAAGCATGGCGTCTGAGAAGTTTAGATGATCATTAATTGAGTTTTTTTGTTGGGAGAAGGTTCAACTGATAGTTCCAAAGGTTTGTATTGATCCCGGTTAATAGGATTAAAATTAGTGTGATATCTGTAAATTATGCATTTTGTAATGATAAATCATAAAGCATTTATACAAATTTATTGAAGTATTTATAAGCCTAGTTTGTATGAAAAATTACAAAATAAGGCGGCTGTTGTAAATGACCATGATAAACTTGCACTTCTTCTGAACAATGCTTGAAATTAGATATTCAGATGATGAAAAATATTTAGCATTTATTTAGATGTACCTTAAAATGTACACCCAGTAGATCAGTAGTATATCTAAATATAGAGATCAGTGAATTTTGATGAGTTGGGGTTTAAACTTCTACATGAACTTAGATATAGTTCTAGCAGTGCTTAAATACTGTACGAAAATTAAAAAATACCATTGAATAATGAATATTCAGCACTGCCTGAACTTGACACATCCAGGCTTTTGTACAGTTCCACAGTGCATGTGCCTGCCTTTTAAATGGCTTCCCGCCATAAAGGTTAATTTATTTATTTTTTTACAGCATAACTGTTAACTTCACTTTGTCTTGCATCATAATACATTGTCCAATTTGCATTTCAAAAACGGTTTGTTTGTGTTTACATTCTTTGTTTATTGGATAGGTATCATTGTGTGTATAATCCCAAAGTCCTCAGAAAAATATGTGGTTGAAATGTTTCCAATGTTAAACAACAGTCATCTTTGGATGCTTGTGACTGAGCAGGTATTTATATATAGTAATAAGCAGACTGCCTCTTCATTTAGCTGTAATTTTTATGTCTATTGGAAAGCATGAGTATATGGTAATTGTATTTAACATCTACAGAACTGTAAAAGAACTAAGTGGAGGACCTAGTCCCTGTTTGTCTTTCAATAATAGGGATCATAGTTGAATTTTTTGTCTTCTGTGTTTACAAGGAAATCGTTTGATGAAAATTAAAGGTTTGCTTGCAAGTGCATTTTTCTGTGTTTTCTTTCAATTATGCAAGAAAAGCAATTCATTTTTTAGCTGAGATTTCCTGATGTTGGCATCTGTAACATGATTGAAGTTTACATGTGTGACAGTGTGTTTATAGAAGTTAGCAAGTTTATATACAGTAGTATCTTCGTCCTTTGTGTCCAAAGCAAAGTTTTGAATTATTGCAGATTTGATTTTAGATAAGACAGAATAGTCTACAAGTTGTAGGCTATGACTTTACACTACATCGATTGCTTAAAAACTGTTTTCATGTCTAGTTCGTATGGTGAATGGAAACATAAAATGTTTTTTCCTATGGTACTTGAGTACCCAATAGCTCACTTGCAATAGCAGTAGATAAGACTGTTGATCTTTGTATTTTACAGAAATCATGCACTGAACTGCATTTTGTTCTTGCTTTAAATGATTTAAGCATACAAAGTAAGGGTTAGGCTTATTTGAAGTAGTTTTTAAGGCTTGTCATACAGGATGTATTCCAAAGATAACATGACTTTTTAAAAACTGGCAATTTATCTGTGGGATTATTAATAAATCAAGTTAAAGAAAGATAAGGTTAATTGAATTTTTAAACAAGTAGCTGTATTATCCTTCAAGCACCTTGGAGCTCATACAATATTCACACCTTTTTTTTCTAAGGAGTGCTTTGATATGTTTGAATTCCTTTTTTAATGAGTACTTTCTTTTTAAGTTGGTTAATTGGATTAACCCTTAATATTCAAACAGTCAATTTTATGCCGTTTTCCCTTCTGCTGTTGTATTGCCTTATCTGGATGACTGCAATTAGTTACTGTTCCTTTGGAAGTATTTTCAGCCATGAAGCTGCTACGTCTGCTTTTTCTGGTGATGATGATGCTTAGGGCCATTTGACAGGTAATCATTAGAACTTAGATCCTTGCAGACTATGGGGTCTTTACTCCTATCATTGCAGGGGGATTTATGTAGGTAACTCCTATTAATGTTAATGGGACTTGCATGTGTAAATCCTCCTTGCATCGATGGGAAAATTGACCCCTGAAAAAAAATATCTTCATGTTAGACTTGCTGATTCAGAAATGTCCAGGCACTGTCAGCGCCTGTGTGGAAATGTGATGGAGCATGTACTTTGTGCCGTTTCACTGAAATGCTCCGAAGAGGACTTGGGGAATTTTCAGGGGTTTTATCTTTTATATTGTATTTTATATTTTCCATTCACTTCCGAATCTTAGAGGTCCTTTAATGATTCTCTTTATGTAGCTAGTATCAATTCTACTTTCTGTACTCAGGAGGTTGCATGGCTCCTTTTGCTTTGGATCTCGCTGTATTTTAGGCCCCTCTCTCTCCCCTCCAAGTCTTTTTACATTAGCAATGTGAGTTGCAACAGCTTAAATTCAAGAACAATTTGGTAGTAATGTATTCATTAATGACAAGTCAGAAATGTTAAAATACTGTTTTCACACAATAAGAGACTAGGTCACTTACAATCCATAATCTCATCCGTTGAACAGATAAAATTAATTTCCTCAACACTTCTTCCAGGCTGGGAGTGGGAGAACATATGAACTACCTACTTCACTCGGGTGGTGGAAAGAGGAAGGGAGAGACAGACAAACAAATGAAAATAGCTAAAGCGGGATTGTTGCAGTGGGAGGGGGAGGATAAAATGGGGGCTGTTTGTCATAACCTTCATGCTCTGAGATCAACTGAGTCGTGCCCTTTTATTTCCCTTTTTGCTGTGTGAGATTTCTACACAATTTCTAACAGTGTATGGACTCTGGGGAAAAAATATATATGTGCTTTTCAGAATGAGGCAACAACAATTAACAAAGAATGGAATAACATATAAATGGAGTAATACCTGGCACATGCACTGAGACTGCAGTACAAATAATACTATTATTTTTTGTTTCACTGTGGATATGTTTATCCATTCTTTATTGTGTATTTCGTTGCTCAGTCAGTTACTACTGCAGATCTTTTATATAATCCTCTGCAGTACATTTTAGGTTTTTACTTATCTGACAATTTTATATCAGTAGCAAGACATCCCCTTAAAAAGTAAAAATTATGGTGTCGGAACTACTCGAAACTGCTCCAGAGATCTTTCTTAGCTTTTCTGCCATAATGAATGTTCTCTTCTTCCATTAATTATCAATAAGCTCTGCAGATTCTAGTGGGTTGTCTGCTGCTGATGCTTTTCTCTATTTTTCCTCAGAATTCTGTGACTGCAATTAGTGCAGTTGCTAATTTTCAAATTAAGGGAGCAAGTTACTGAGATCACATCATGAAACTTAATTGATTTGTGTGTGTGTATGTTTATATATATCTCTTATGACAAAATTATTAACTCATAAAAGTTCATCATTTAAACTTTTGCAGAAATCAACCGCTATAGAATGTCCAAAAGTTAGAATTACCTGCTATTACCAAAACTGTCAAAAATATGTGGGAGAGTTGTGGCAGGGCAGTTGCTTGCATTCCTTGGGTAAGTAGTAATACAAAGTATCTTTGGTAAGATGTAGAAGTAGTTGAAACACTGGATGTTTGAGAAACTGGTACAAAATGTTTGTTTATTGCAACCCAATTTAATAGTAAGATTGCTTCAATAATCAGATGGAAATCTTAACTTAGGTGTGTATGATTTCAAGAATAACTTTTTTAATGTGATAAAAAGTTACCATAGAAGGATACTTTCAGCTGTAGAGGTAAGTAGTAGGAAATGGTCAGCCATGTGGAATTCATGTCATCAGCCCCATATCTAGCAAAAAAATTTCTGTTGGTGGAAATAGAGCTTATTAGCAATTCCACCATTATGTTTATTTACAGGCTGCCAGTTCCTGTTTGTAAGAGTGAACGGTTCTTCAAAGTCTGGATGGGGAGCCAGGCAGGAATGTTGTAAATCTCAGTGACATTTGAGATTCAGAAAGTTGACAGTGAAGTATCAGGAAGATGCAGTTGTTGACTGCATGGGAGTTCTGATCAGAGGAGACTTTAATAGAAAACACTCTTGCTGTCACAATTCTAACAGACAATATATTTTACACTACTTGCATACATTGACAGAAGAGATGGAAGATATCAACTTGAGTGTATATCAAGACTCAGATGTATTTGACTAAACAATGGTTGCGTAGACAATGGTTGACTCCCAGTGTATATAATGCAGCTCAAGTGGCAGTTTTATGTAGGTGTCTTCTCAGTCGTGGGTAAAAGCTTCCTTGAGAGCATTGCAAGTTTTACAACGGGCTAGGATACTGAATTCAGTAGTATACTTCTTCACACGATTTTAGTTTTTCCTATTACCTATCAGAATTTTTTTTACTCAAAAATATTTAAGCATCAAGTAGAACTAAAATGCTTTCTTAGTGGCAATCTAATCTTTTGATTACCATAAGAGGCATGGTGCAAGGAGGTTGTGCTGTTAATACAGATAATGCTGATTTTAGGAAATCGCAGAACACCCGCATTTTTAGATACAGATATTCAGTATCTCATGCTTCCTTCTGAAGTGCCACCGCATAATTCATAATATATTTGGGTCTCTGGAGAAGGCTTTAGTGCTGTTCCTCCATTCTGTATGGTTAAGACTTCAGTAAGTGGAGCATGCCAAAGGCTATGGACACTCCATCTCAAATAGTCCTGACTGAGAGGCTTCTCTTCTGAGGTGTTGCTGCATGATAGCAGTCACCGCTGGTGGCTAACAAATGTGGCTTTGGCTTTTATAGTTCTTTTTTGCTGCTCCAATTTCAGGAAGCTTATTATCTAGTTGAGTACTGGTAGCTTTATCTCATTCCTTTTCTTTTGCTCTAAGCATGGAGCTGGACTAAGAAAGGCTTCTCTGTTGGAAGTGGTTGTTGTCTCGATCCTGAAGCTGTGTAGGTTAGTAAGTCATATCAGCAGAGTGATAAAACATCAGGATAACGTCATGCTAGACTGCAGTTCGTTGATACCTCAAGGCCTAGTTCACAAGACATAAAATCAGTGTGGTATTTGGCTGGTATTCTGTACCCGAGTTGAATGTCCAGACTGAGGAACAAGTTTTATAGTTACTGGCTGACATCATACTCAAAACTTGGAGTCTAGAAAAGGATAGCTCAAAAGTCTTCTCTCTTAAAAAAACCCAACCAACCAACCAAAAAAACAACCAAAAACCCCTACAAATCCAAACACTCCTGTGCTGTGTTTTAGACTGTGCGTACATAAGAAACTTTGTGATGGCCAGTGTGGAATTCTGAATCTATTCTGTTTCAAACCTGAGCATATTTCTGGAGCCCACCCAAGGGAAAGCCATTTAATCATGATGAGAGACCAGCTGTCAGACCAATGTAACGAAACATTTCTCTGCTTTGGGAACTTTTCAGTAGCATGAAAGTCACAGCCAGTCATGGTTGAGTCCTTTGTTGTGAATAAATTATCCAGTGAATTTAGCCTTTTTTCCTGTGCAAAAATTGGTGTAAGCCCTAGCTGAGTACCTTCAGTGAATAATTTTTAGTCTATAGATTTTTCAGAAAGAATCCGCTATATGGTGCTTGCAGCAACTTATTAGCTAAGTCATGTGGTATTTTCATGCTCACTATTCGGATGCTGAAATAATACATAAAACAATTTTTAAAATGGTATATTCATTATTATGTCATACATTTTTAAGACAAAAAAATAAAAAGCTTTTATGAAAAACAGGGAATATGCTGTCTACTATTAAGGAAGCCACCATAAAATAACTTACTTTGGTGACACTTGTACATGATGCTTGGATTTTCTTTCCATAGAAGTTTTAAGCCAGGAAATCGTAGATTGCTTTCCAGACTCTCAGTGTGACTCTAAAATGAAAATGTGAGCATGGTAAAAGCTAATAGCCCTCTCAGTTACGTTTTAAGGACATACTCATCTCTGCTAAGATATCACTTGAAATGCACACAGCATAGACTATACATTTAAAAATTTGGTTTGCATCAGTTCTCTTCAGATGGTCTATTCCAGTGTCATCTCTGACGTGATGTCTGAAAATGCATGCATGTGCACAGGTGTTAATAAAGGGGGGCAAAGCAGTACTGGAAGAGTAACAACAAGCAGTGGATAATGTATCAACTTGGGATTCAAGAGAAGTGGATATATTTTTTGGCTCTGGCACTGGTTTCCTCAGTGAACTTGGTTGAGTCATTTCCCTTTAATGTCGTAGTAAAAAGATGTAAAACGGTGACAGATATTTTCTGAAGCCTTTCAAGATATCAATAAAATATAACAGTAATATATGTATTTGAGAAAGAAAATGAACAGTGTTAAATGATAACTGTAAAAATGCATAGCAGTAAGACTTGAGTAGAGGTGCAAATGATTTTCTGAGAAAAAAACAAATATAACTATTATAATGTGATTGGGATAGCAAATGTTTGGTTATCCAAGTCCTTTTTTCCATCTCTGACATTTTCTGTTTACAAGTAAGGCTTCACCAATCAGCACAAACTCTTTGTTTACTGCTTAATAAAAATAACATAAAATTATACTTTTTTTGAAAATTTTCTGATTATGCATATTTTGCTGGCAGATTGTAATGCACATTGCTTCATTGTTTAATTAGGAATTAATGCTAATGTCATTAACATTCTATGTGGTAATTCAGTAGGTTGCCTATTTATAGACATAATGAAAGTCGTTAATTTTTTTGTAGTAAAGTGCTTTTGACTGTGCTATTAAATGAAAAATACTCTAACGTGATGTTAGCTTTCAGTTTCATGGTCCATGGTCCAGTGAATCTGAGAAATGCTGCTACATGTACTAAACATGGGGGGTTTTAATTATTTTTTTTTTAATAGAGCCTAACTCATCCTTTCCTTTGAGAAAGAAACAAGGAACAGACCAAATTAAGCAGGAGTCTCATAAAACTGAGATCTGAAGTTTAAAATACTGTCCCCCCTGAAGACTATTTGGAGTTAGGACACTGAATTTAAATAAATCAGAATCTTAACCAAATTTTATTCTGTGGTGCTGCTTACAAATCAAGTAATTAGGCAGCACTTCACCTTGCAGTTTATTACCACAAATATGGATGTGTGCATTACTTGTGGTTATAAAGTGCAAAACAACTGCTGAATTTTGTACTCCATGTCATCTCTACAGTATGGACAATGAATTCTGTGAATTTCTTTCTACACAGCCTTTTTCTAAGCATTTGTATTATCTTATTTGCGTAAATGACCTCCTTTTCTAGGAAGGTTTTTAAATAAAAACAGTGGGATACCTGTAACAATCAATAAGCAGAAAAATGTGAATGAAGTATTGCTTCAAGGAACTCCCAAAATTGTGTTATGGCCCTATTTTGGATAGTATTTCACCTGCTGTCCTGTCTGTATATACAGTCTACATACAGTGAACGCACTGTGCATGTTCTTATTTTAGTTCACCTTTTTACAGCTTGAATTATGCGTACTCGTAGGGCTCTATTTCTACACTTCGTAACATGTTCTAGTTTAATTAAACAGCTCTTTTGATTGTGTGCGCTACACTCTTTAATCTTTGAGTCAAACATGATCAAGGAGGTTTAATGGTGCCAGACCAGTGAATAATGCTTGAATAATAAGTGAGAAGTAATAGAAGGTAAAGAAAATAAATGTAAGTGCTGCCAGTTCCATACCGCCCTTACGTACACATGGGGCGTTCTTGGTGGCGGGGGTGAAATTTGGTGAGAGGTGACGAGATAGTTTGTCCTTCATGGGCTCGGAGGACTTGCGGGCAGGCCGTGGCGTCCTCCCCGTGCGGCGGACGGTGGGCGCTCAGCAGACAGGGCTGAAGGCCGCCGCTGCTGATGGTCTGGCCTGGGTTGTGGCAGCAGCAGCAGGAGGCCCGGGCTGGCACTCCTCAGCAGCGAGGGAGGAGAGCCCTTGCCAGGTGGGAACGCGGATGTCCGTAGGCAGCGCTGGGGAGGAGGGGCTGCACGTCTCTGCTCCCTGCTCCCGGCTGCCATGCTGAAGGACTCGGCGCTCCTCTCCCATCGGCCTTGCGTTCGTCATGCCTCTTCTGTCCTGTACGCGCTCAGTTACTCCGGAGGGAGAGAGAATCCCCCTTCTTCCTGGGTGGTTACACTTGGCCTCGTCACTTCCTTCTCGAGAAGGTATCGGCAAGTGAACCAAAGCTGCGGCGCAGAGCGATGCAGGGTGGCGCAAGCGAAGGCCTGGGTTTCGGGGTGGGCCCTCCGAGCCCCTTCGAAGGTTTGCAGTCAGTGAACGATGGCTCCTCTGGGCAGGGGTGGTCGCTGCCGAGTGGAAGGTGCTGTGACCGCACCTCAGCCTTCAGCCTGTGCTCGCTGTTTTCAGCTCCGCAGGAGCTGAAGTGGTGAACCAGCATCGACCAGCTCATCCTGCACAGGGAAAAAACTAAATGCAAGTCTGGATGTAAATTCTGGAATTTTGTGGATTTCTGGAGGAACGTGAGGTAAGTTTTGAGTTCCTTCTAGGCACTTCTGTGGCTGTCATCCTTGCAAAGAAGACAAAGACCTAAACAAGCTACGAAAATTGTTCTCTGAACTTGACCAGCATCTTCACAGTGCTGGGCTGAGAGAGGCTTCCTCCGGGAAAGCTGGTACTGCCCTGCTCTCTGAAGGAGCTTTCTGCACAGTGTTGAGGCTGGTTGGGGTTATGTGTGCCATGGTAGCTTCACACTGCAGGGCTTAAACCTATTCTTATTGAAATCAATAGATACTTTTCTCACAAAGCCACTTGGAAAGGTTTTTAAAGGATTATTGGAATTTTTGGATTACCACAGATGAATTCATTCCGTTTCACTGAATTGAATTACAGCATCATTTCTGTTGCTGGTGTATTAATAAAATGTATGAAGCCAGCCTTGAAACGTAGTTCCTTTGTGAATAGAATTCTCTTTTTTTTTTTTTTTTTTTTTTTAAAGAATAAGCAGGAAGGATTTTTCAAAGATGTGTGTTTTTCTCAGAGTAATGTTGCATACAGACTGGAGATTGCTTCTTCTATTGAATTGCGTAATGAAAAATCAATCAGTTTAATGGTTGACAAACTTTGACATTCAAATAAAAATGTTGCTGGTATTTTCTTGAAGACCTGTAGGCAAAACTAGATTCAGTGACTTTAATTTATGCAGTAGTAAATGTCTGCCAAAACATTGTACAAATGACTGTATAATGAGGCAATAATAACTATGAGGAGTGGAAGGAAAAGAAACACAGGCCAAATTTCTCAGTTCTTACAGATAATAAAATTTTGCAAAGCTTTTCAATGTAAAATAAGTTTCTACAGCATCTTTTTCAACAACACATTCTGTTTTGAAAGCAATTGCTCAAAATCATCAAAACACATCTATCTGAAACTGTGGCATAGTGTCAGGTTACAATGTTTAGTTTTTCTACTTGTTAGGTCTTCTACCCAGACTTCATTTACTACTTGACCACTTCTCATCTTACCGTATACTCTGCAAAAACGAGCTAAATAAAAAAGCCTTGTTCATCTTGGTTCTATATATTTTTCATGTGCCTGTGAGCAAAAAGGAGGATAAGAGAAGTCCTTCTGCAAAGGAGAAAAAGAAAACGGCAAAAGGCTTGACAAGCTGCTGGTTTTGCGTGTGTTTTAGTTGTTCTGTCTGTTTCAGGTTTTTTTTCTTTTTTCTTTGATTCAGAGGGGAAAGAAATCCCAGTAAGGGAAGGAGACACCTTCATTCCTCATTCATTTCTCCTTTTAATGTATGTTTGAACACAGTACTCAAGAGGAAGAGCAAAGGGAGTGCTGAGCCATGCTACGACTTTCTGCCTTTAGGCGCTGCCATGCTAGCGGCCGCAGACTGGCTTAATCAGTCCCGTTAGCCTCTCCTCCTGCTCAGGCCTTGTCTAGCTACAAGCTTTTCAGTATCTTTTGGTCCACTATATTCATTCTTTCTCCAGTCACCTTTACTTTGCTCTTTCCTTGCCCGATTTCTATATGCTTCTTGGAAATTTCCCCTCCTAGTCCGATGGTAGGCTTCAGGGACCAACTGGATGACCCGTAGTTGTATGAAGAGGTCTCAGACTGGGAGACTTAAGGGCACAGAAGTTTGAATTGGAGAACTGGTGTCTTGGAGGTCCTGCTGTTGACTGAAATTTAATACAACTGAAGTAGAATTCATTTTACCAAAAAATATTTCTTTCCACCTATACTGTTTGATTTCAAAGCATGGCTGGCTGTTCCTCCGGCTCTTGTTCATGTAGAAGGTGGTGAGTTTTGGCTGTGACCGTGTGCGTTGGCTTGTTGGGCTCTTCGGACACAGAGTCATGTCGGTAGCAGTGACTGGGGAGTTTTGTCTTGGTTTCCTGCTCTTGGCACCATTAGCTACTTAAAGCTTCTAAGTTTCGTGCAGCTTCCAACTGGCTTCCATTTCTATATGCTTTGGGTGGTTTTGTTAATTTCTTACCGTAATTACACCAGCTAGATCCAGTATTTCCTTTTTTTCATTTCTTTTCATGCATTATCCCAAGCTTTGAATACCCTTTTAAAACTGATTTACAAGATTACTAGATTTTTCTAGTCCAATTACGTGTCTGAATTGAAGATACTAACTAAACTAGATGTAACTTGTATTGCACTGTCTAACAGGGAAGAATAAAAATTAGTCTTCCTGTGCTGCATTCCAGCTCTCACACGATAACTTAGCTGCTTTACAACCACCTGCCCTTGCTACTTCAGTTGTCGCCTGCCTCTTGTTCATTTGACTTATTGTTATGTTTTGTTAAGTTCTTCAACGTGGTGACTGTGTCTCTTTCTGTTTCAGTAATGTCTAATAAACATTAAATAATGTGCCAGGTGACTCACACGTTATCACTGGTTAATTGTGTGTTTTGCCATTTCTTTTCTCAAAGGAAATGATCCTTTTCATTTTTGTTTTGGGAAGTTCAGGAAAGTATTCCCTTTTCATTCCCTGGGATTAATGATAATTGTGCTTCTTTCCCACCTTTAAAACTCTTTTCATTTTTGTCTTGATATGATGACTGATTTTTAGTATCTCTGTTTTGTAACTGGCAAAAACAAATTGATGAAGTTAATTGATTTCCCTGTGGCCATAGAAGGAACAAATGGTAGAGCCCAGATTAAAGCATTGTTCCAATTTTTTTCCTTCTAGCTAAAATTAGAGATAAGTTACTCTATACCTTTTATCTCTGTAGTAATTTGTGTGGTGAACTCCTAGCATTTCTCTGTCAAGGAGAAGTCTGTAGTATGTTTTGTTCAAGAGCTTTCCATTACCACTTACGTTAATGCCTAGATGGAAGCTAGTCTGGCAAATGTCTATTCCCAAGTGTAAAAACTTTTTAATTTGTTATTGTTTAATTATAACCAACTGTGGTATTTATTTGTACTGACGTATCTCACAAGTGCTTAATTATTTTTAGGGGGAAAGTGTTTATGCCATATTTACGCTTTGGAAAAGCTGTGGCAAGGACAGAAATACAGCCATGTCTCAAAGTTGCATCCAGTGTGCGAACAGGGACTCTGTTCTTTTGCAATAGGGCTCTGGGGTTTTCAGCTCTGTTTTTTAAGCAGCAGGTATAAGATTGGGAACTACTGAAGACAAGGTAAAGCCTGTTAGCTGTCCTAGTTTCAGTCATAAGCAAGGGAGCGTGTATATACTCAGGTATTTCTTTCCCTGTCATAGATGTGAGTGAACTCTTTAACGGCATAGGGGGTTTGGTGTTTAAAAGCTTAAACAATTACTCATGAGGACACAAGTTTTTCTCAGTGTTTGGGAGATTTATGTTTCCTGTTGACACTTTGCAGCATGAAAGGAGCATGCATGTTCCATCTAAAGAGCAAGACAATATTTGATATTTACTGTATGATGAAAATCTGCATTAAAAACTCTAAAAGAAAATACAAACTTGAGGAGGCGGTAACTGATTGACATCCACAGACGTCATTTTTCTTCTGTGATTGTGGCATTTCATGCATTGCTAAATGTCATCCACAGCTGGCTGTTGTGTGTGTCAGTACGCGATACAATATGACAGCTGCTCTTCACCGTTCTGAAGCATCAGCTCATTCAGTAATAAGCTTCCAGGTGTTTTTATCTTTGTTGTCTCTTTCTTAACTATAATTAAAAATAGATAGTGATTACAATTGATACTGAATTCTCCCCAGTGCCAAGGTCTTGAGTAAGCAGCCCTATGCACTGAATAAGTTATTAACAGTAGGTCTTCTCTTCCTTCTTGGTGTGGTACGAGAACATACGTGAAGTTCCTGCGAGCACATTGTGCATTCTTAACACTGTCATATTCTGAACATTACTTACTCTTCTAGCCAACATTAACAGTAATTTTTAAAACGTTTTTATGTTGACAGGTAATACTGTATTTTGTGCATAATATCTTTAGAATGGATGTATGGGTAGAAATGCTGGCTTCATATTCTGGAGTTTACCTTTTTTACTGGTGGTATATAGTTTGGAGCATATATAACAAGCACAGGTGGAATTGAGTTTTTAGGTAAGCCCTTTTCTTACATATGATCGTTGTTAACGTGGCCGATTTCAGGAAAATAACGTATTTACTAATTTTTTGTCAATGAATATGGCAAAATCATGCACTCCTTACTGAAATCTCTTTACAAATTGTTGCTATAACAGTGTATTTTTAAAATGATTGTATGCATTCTGAATCTTTTCTGATTCTACCATTGTTATAAGTTTAAAAAAAAAATCTTTAAAAGTTATTCCTGATGTTACTTAATAACACATAGGCTTAGCTTTGATATATTTGGTATCTTGCTAACCCTGTTAAGTAACAATTGTCAGTAATTGGCTTTTTTTTTAATATAATTAATATAGCTATAGTAAGCGCAGTAATCCAATATGTAAAAAACATAAAATACAAGATTTTTTCCAAAGTTCTAATTTAGGAGTAGATGCCTGACTTCAATCAGATAAGAAGCTGGTATCAAATGCTTGCTTCTGCCTTTGAAAACTTACCCCTAAAACTATTCTGGCAAATGAAGTGATATGCATAGTATATATTCTTACTTTTTTTAATTGACTCAGAGCTGCTCAGTTGTAGTAGATGTGCTACTGCAGACAGATGTTGGAAAAAATCTTTTAGATGTAATGTTAGAGGCCTATGATTTTTTGAGCCAGAAGGACTGAATTCTGTCACTTCACAGCTCTGAAGTTCTGTGTACCTTAATTTTCAGACTTCTGCATCTTTGAAATAGTAGGTGGTACAGATTTGGCTTAGGTCATTCTTTAAAAAACGTCTTTTATCCTAAACTATAAGGGAATCAATACCCACAGAATATGAAAATGTTAATCAAAAAGGCTTTTCTTACACATGTTGATTTGCGTGGTTATATAATGTACACTAAATATCAAGCACTGTATGATATACTTCATAAATTAAGAAATAAGATTGATACTGCTGATCTACAAAATGAGTCTGTTTCATGAAACTTATGCAAAAGATCACTGAACTGAGACTGCTGTTGGCTTCAAATTCATATAATGCCCAATACACCAACAAATAATCAGTGGGTATTTCAGATGTTAGATGAGTAATTGACATCCATTTCTTCTTACAGTGATGTACTTCTAGGTATATTCAGTAAGCTTTCTGTAATGTCAGACAATGATTATTTATGTGAAAAATTAGCTGTAGTGGTTTTTTTCTATACCACCATCTTTTTTGTTCATTGCCAAAGTGTAAACTTACTATTTAAAGGCAGTCTCTCAGAGTAATTATAGTGAAGACTGGGAAACACTGAGTAACATGATGACAAAGAAAGTGGTTTTTAGAGTCAGTTTATCTCCTGCTGAAATAAATAGGAGTTGCATCAAGTAGGGTTCTTCAGTTTCTAAATTAGTTGTTCTTCAGATATTGTATCATTTGATTTTCATATGAAAAAACCAGCTCCTAATTACATTTTCAGTCTAATGAGCTCTTATGTGAAGCTTGCCTGTAAAATATTTTATTTTAAACATACTTTAACACCGGAAAATTCAGGCTTGTCAGGGAAGGAATCTAGCTTAAAAACACTTCTGAAACTCTGTGCCACAAGATATATTTAGCGCTTTGTGTCTGAGTTAAAATGAACAGGTTCAGAACTGTTATGTTTTTCTAAACACAGCTTCAGTTTTGGCAACCCAGCCTAGATTGCTCTGTAGGTAGTGTTGAAGTTGGAGCTTCATAGCTAGATAACCATCAGCACACGAGTACGTGGATACATCGCAAATAATTAAAAATGAAGCAACAAAACTTTCTCACTTCTTCCTGACTAAAGCATGCTTTCTCAGCAGTAGAACTAAAACAGTTTGCTAACCTCCAGCATTTGTGTCAGCAGCAAAATTGAAAGTATTTTTTGTCACCTGCACTGCTGTCAGCAGAAAAAAAAATAGAAAGTAGAGGAACATAATTTCAGCACTAACATAAGTATCAGAATGATTTACCTGTCTGTTCTGCTTCACTTTCATCTCAGCTTTCAGGGCTTCATTCATCAATCTTTTATTTACACACGCATATCTCATTTTTACACAATTTCTTTCTCCCTGACCAGATGGCTGCGTTGTCTGCTCGGTGTTCATCAAAGAGAATGAGAAAATACACGGATGCGTAGTGTCATCTGGGTAGGATTTGGCTAACTCTGTTTTTCAGCAGCAGTTTTGTGAGTGTTCAGATAATGAAAAAGAACACTTAGACATTTCAGAATAATACCACAAAATTCTCAGTCTTTTAAATGCATTACTTATTTTTATCTATATGAAAATATTATCTCTTAGTCTAGGCACCTATGTTTCATCACACACAGCATTTAAGTGGCAGTAGTTTATAAAACTGAAAGCTGGTCAAAAGAAGAAAGTTACATCTTAAATAAAATGAAGAATTATTTTAATATTAAAATAAAAATTGCTAATGTTCATTTGAATAGCATATACAAGACTGTCTTGTTTGCAGTATTTCTAACAATTTTTTTGTTGCATTCTTAGCTTCTTAAGTACTGTTCACATACAAACTTAACCTATAGAATTTATCTTTAGTGTGATCCATTCGTTTTTGCACCTCATTTAAAATTTAATATATATACACAGTAGAAGTAAATAATAATTATGTTTCCAATTTTTATAAGTCCAATCATTGTAAATTAGATAGATTCTAAGTGTTTATTTCCTCTTTTTTTACTGGACTCAATTTCTAGATTTTGTTTGATAGTAGAGTTTGTGATTGGTTTGGAGTTACTTATAGGCTGATTCACTTGACTAATCCCAGGCAAAGAATGGAAAAGAAGAAGTTTGTAGTGAATTCCATTTCATTCCTTTTGACAGTCAGCATTGTGTTATGGATGACAAGTATCATTAGATGAATTTTATATCATTCTTCAAGATTAATGTTCATAAAGGTATTTGTACAGATGTAATATGTATTTTAGATGCAAGTTGTTGGCTTTGCTAAAATACAACGCGTTATGAATAGAACACATGTAAAATGGATTTAAATCGGCTAAGAGACCTCACAAAGGAGCTAAAAATGGGAAATAGTCTTTGAAAGACAGTATTTCTGGCAGAGTAGAAAAGTATTATGTTCTTCAATATTCTTATCAATAATGTAACATAAATACTGTACTACCACTCAGAACATTTGCCACTGACAAAATGATTATGGCTTAATAAGCATTGACAAGGACAGAGCCATTATGCATAGTAATACAGCTTGTAATGGTAAGCATTGGCCATTATAATAAACTACATGTTAATGCTGCTGTAGTCAAATGTATTCTTGTAGAACAGGGAAAATAGGTTATAACTGCAGAACAGACACTATGTCCAGGAAGGAAGTGACTTTGAAAAGGCTTTAAAAATAATGGTAGTAAATGAATTGACAGAAACTCCTAGCAAATGCTATGTAATACAGGATAAATTTGATAATAATATAAAAATTACTTTGTGCACTGCTGAGGCTAGTATGTTTTCATTTTTGATTCTGCAGTGTGTTCTCATTAATTCTAGTATTTATATTGTAAACAATGTTGAAGAACTTGCAGAATGTAGAGAAGAGCTTCAAATGTGAGTCAGGCTAGAGAAACACCTGTAAATTAGAGACTTCAAGGTTGGCTTGCTGAGCTACTAAAAAAGAACTTAGTAAGATAACTGTTAGCATACAAATAACTTCATTGGATCAAGGTTTGTCTACTAAAGTCTCTTTAATGCAGACACAGTGAGGACTAGAACCTCAAGCAATGTAAATTAATAATTGAAAACTGTGAAACAAGTAACCAGAGAAAGTGATGGCTTTCCTTTGTCAGAAGTCTTCAAAGTCTGAATTGTCTTACTGTAAAGTATATGAGCCTATACCAGGCATATAATTTCTGAATATTCTAGCTCTGATTAGAGAGATGAGTTTTAATTTATTTTAAGTCAGTTAATTTACTGAAAAGGTATGCTGAAAAACGGGTGGAGAAGAACAGTGCCTCAAAACAGCAGTCTCTCAGGAGAAATTGGAGGAGTTGAAGGGAAAATGCCCAAACTATTTGCTGTGGTGATTTCATATCTTTTAGAACAACCTACAAAACTGTTTTCACTTAAGCTGGGAAAGAGCTGATGGACATAAAAGAGTGCAAGAAACTGAGCAGAATTGAAAGAGATACTCTGTTAAATGAGAAACAGCAGTCACTGAAGTGAAGCTAAACTGAAACTTAGCCCTCTCCTTTTATTCTTTCCACTGAGATTGCCCAAAGAAGCAAGCTGCTTAAACTGGAATGTAAGAAAAAAACCCCAAAATTTAGATCATTTATTGTTTTAATATTTTTAGAAGTTTTATATCTACTGCTGAAGAAGACTTCTGGCTCTGAGGACTACTGTGTCATTTTATACCACTCAATACGTATTTCCAGAGGAAAAAAATTGAAATGCTGAAATGTAGTCAGACTTGAAGCTGGGTATATACAAAATTATGTCTCAGGGTTGAAACTTAGAGAGAAGTACAAAGTTCTCTGAATATGAAACAGCAGGGGGATAGAGATTGCAGTTGGCCAGTGTCATAGTTAGTCCATCTTGCTTTCAAATTCTCCATAGTCTCCTCTGGTCTTTTTGACTGAAAACATAATGCTAGAGCCCAAGACGCTTAGTCTGTCTTTTCTGTGCAAGCCCTTTAAAGATCAAAATTCAAGAAAAACAATGACTGCAGTTCTAGTTGTAAATAGTCACAAGATCCATCTGTGACATTTATTTTAACTACGTCTATTGTTTCACATTATTTCCATGGAAGGAATGTTAAAAATTAAGCTGTTTAAAAAAAAAAAACAAAAACCCCACTAGTTTCTTGTAATCTGTGTTAGAGGTTTGAATTTTTCTTTCCTGCTTCTACTAGAACTGGATAGTAGTTTTAATATGTACATTTTTGAGTAAAGGTATAGGAATTTTGAATGCTTTAAAAGGCTCTTTTTGCCAGTAGAGATGTAACGGACTACTTTAGAGTCCTCCTTTCTCCACTGTACGTAGAGGACGCTGCCATCTGGAGAAAAAAAGGAAGAGAACTGTGTTACACCTGATGGCAGCAAACAACTAAAAATTCAGAGTTCACTAAGTGACATGGGACACATTTTCTTGGGGCAATCTAATAGGCTGTGAGGACAGCAGGGCATCACTTACACAAGAGCAGGACAACTGTGATTTTGTTGATGGAGTGTCCTCAGCAGGGCATCTCAGGTTTCAGGAATGGTCCATGCTAACAATAACTATCTTTCTGAGGCTGTGAACTGCCTTGAAAATGAATATGAGCCCTTGCAGCATAGAAATGAGGAACTTCAATTTCTGCTGAATCATTTTTCTATGTCTTGGAAGAGAATAGCCATGATAGATGCAATGCAGTGAAAGGACAGGAGCTTCTGGAGTTCCATGCATATCAACAAGTTCCAAAACTGCTATCCCTCCATCTTTATTATGATATAAAAGCTATCAAAATCCAAATACCTCCTCTCCCACCTTCTTTCAACGTTATGGAGCTTAATACATAGCATAGTTTGTTCGTTTGATAGTATTTTTATAATACTGTTGTTAGCACACATCTGTGGGGTGATGCACACTTGGAAACCTCATAAATAGGGCTGATATTCCCGTTTTTGAGGACAGAAAACTGAACAAGAAGGTTGTTACCTGCCTAAAATCACATGGGATGTAGGTATTTGGGATATCAGAGGCTAGCTTAGTCCACAGATTTACTGCTGCATAGCCCACAAAATACAGACTTTTCACTTAAGGAAAAAAACACTTGAAGTGAAACTGCATGTGGGAGGGAAAACATTAAGTAAATTTTCAGGATGGTAGTTGTAACTCAGTTCTAACCAGTCACAACAGAGGTCTGGATACTTCTTCGAAACTGTCAGCTCGGTGTTGCTGCTATGCCCAGTGGCCACTCATAAAAAGAAATGTAAAACTTAAGAAAAAGAAAATAAAAAAACTAAGACACCCTTCTGCTAAGGTAAGGCCTTACTAGTTATGAAGTTCACACATGTCTTGCCTCAGAAATACCTTTACTCCAAACGCATTTTGAAAAAACAGAAAAGTTGTAAGACGACAGTGAAATAGTCGGCAGTATGGGGCAGGTTCCTTATGAGGACGGACTGAATAGACCAGAACTCCAGAGCTTGCAGAAGAAATGCATGCAGGGCGATCTAGCAGAAGGCTTGTAGCATCATGAATGGTTTGGAGAAAATGTTTAGAAAACAATTTTTAGTTATTTTTCATAGCACAAGAGATAACAATATGGCAAGGCATTATCAGGAATGAGAGAAGTTAATATCTCTGTGGTGTCAGTTTGGGGTTGTTTTTAGTTAATTTTTATTTTTTTTTCTTCCAGAAAAGTAGTGGCTATTCATTAGTCAGAGGTGTGGAATAATTTTAAGGGTCTGCTCAGGAGAATGTGAGCAGACAATCAGTTTTAAAGTGTTTCTAGTTCTTTCGTTCTGTCTTTAACAATGGAATTTTAAAGCTGTTTAGCAATGTAGACACATTTTTTTCCTTCCTTGGTGAGTGCTAAGAATGTTCTTAGAAGTTTTCATGTAGTTTACAAAAGGCATTTCCTAAGCTTTTCAGGTTAGATCTAGTTCTAAGGACATAGGACATACATCACTTAGGAATGATAGCTAGCTAATCATTATGTTTTCCTGTACTTTCAAATTTTTTATGACAGCTACAGTGTCCTTAACTACTAATTCAGAGAAATGAAAAAATCCAACCACAAGAATATTTAATTGCTATAAGTACCTGCTAACTGTTAATCTCTGCTAGCATACAGTAATGTAATAAGTTTTGTATGGATATACTGATTACCACCATATGATTATCAGACAAATTACTTATCATCAGTGCTTTTCAGTGGATTCAAACACGCTGCTGCTATTACCGTACTAAACTAAGCAATGAAATTATTTGTTCTGGAGTTCAGTCGCCAAATGTCAAAGAAGTCACTTTTCCCTCATGAGTGGCGTATAGCCTTCCACGTAAGCAAAAGCACCTTGTGCGTTCCTGGAATTCTTAAGCTCTTTAGTCACTATTTAGTGACAACTACACATAAGATTAAAACTTTGTTTTGGTTCAGATCTCCATCTTTTTTAAAGTAAATGCGAGTGGATGAAGGAATGGTGAAAGCTGTGGTTTATGAAAAGATGGAATATGGCTGTGTCTTGAAACTGCCATGTATTAGGCATAGGGACAGTTGACAGGCCATGATGGAAATGTGTTATATCAGATTATAAACTAGCCTTGCCTACTCTGACTTCTTTGACCTTAAAGATAACTCGAAAAGAGAGCATGTTTTCTGATTACCTTAAAGGTAAAATAAATAATTTTGTGTTAGGCAGAGCATTATCAGATGACATTGGGAAGCAGAATGAAAAGAGGCTAGAAATAGGGAGGTGAGAATGTGCAATGATAGAGCCACTATTTAAAAAAAAAGCAAGAAACAAAAAGCCACTGAGGAGACAAACTGCTAGTAGATTACAATTCTCATTCTTGATTATGTGAATCTTGCAGGTATTGTACTATCCTGTTGTGAGTCACGGGTGGTATCAGATGCTTCCATACTGAAATCCGCAGAGGTGCCTTTTGGGATCTTTGTAGATGCTTTTAAGACACAATATTTTTAGCATCGAGGTCTACATTATATGCACAGCTTCTCTGAAAGTCTTAGTTGGGGAGCTATCATTCCTCTGAGCTACCAAGATGCCGATCACCCCCAGAAGGATTTGTGTGGAGACAACATTCGGGGAACACTTTCTGTTAAGTAAGTACGTGGGTTTTGTTAAAAGGATTTAAATCTTCTAACAAAAAAATTATCTTGAAGAGATGTAGGTTTTTGGGTTTGGGGAAAAGATATAAAACCTTCATAAAAATTTGGTACAATTGCAGATGTTAGCAATTTTTATAGAGATGTGTAGTTCCATGTTAATACTAGTAAGATCCTTGTTTCTTGTGATATCTGTTGGCAGTGCATTTCACAGATTAATTATAGTTTAGGGGTTTTTTTAAGAGTGGTGGTTTTTTAGCTTTAAATGTACTTGTTTCAGTTTTCTGCTTCAGTTATGAAAGTAAACAGAAGCATTTAATTTACCTTCTTAAATATTTGCTATTTTATCTCTATCATTTCTTCTCGTACTCATCTCAACTTTAAAGAAGAATGTCCTATTTGTCACTCATATTTTTTTTCATAGCTTTGATCATTTTTGTTGCTCTTCTCTAGAGCCCTTTGGTCTGTTCTGTACTTTTTTTTTTTTTAAAGACTGTGACCAGAACTGAAGACAATGAGGGAGGAATCTGTTTTACTCATAAGATAGACTCATAATAACATACCTTCTGCTAGCAAACTTGCTTGACTGAAGAAAAAAAATCTCTTTAAAATTCCTGAGGCTGCTTTGTAAGCACTTGATTTTAGTAGTCTTGGTAGATTTATAATACTGAGTTTGCCTAAACTTCACCCTTACACTTTTTTTTTTTCCTTTGCTGCTCAATATCTGTTTAGATTAGGATTTTCGAAGGATTTAAAGGACTTTATGGTACCCTCCTCCCATTGAATTTCAGACTCCACTAGACTCCTTTGAATACCCCATTCTTACTGAAAGACATTTTCCTACTATCTATCTATGTATGTTTAAAGAGCTCTTTAGATTTGAAAGTTGTAAACAACTATTTCTTTTAAGGATTCGTTCAGGATTTGGACTCCTACCGATATGTTTGTATGGATATGTATTTTAATTCCCATCCATTGCTTTTAAATGGAAGAATTTCTTTTCATTTTAATATTGATGATTGTGAACACTGAACTTAGGTGTGCAAGTGTGGTAGTCATGTCTGGAAGAATTACCTAAAACCTCTATGTGAATACAGAAAATTTTTCACACTGACTCATTTTTTAAATTATAACCTGCAAACAAATTTTGTAATTCTTACTGAGGTGTCATAACAGTATACTTACATGTTCCAGTCTTGTTTTATATTGCATTATATTTCTTATCTTCTCCCTTATCAAAGGAAGATAAAGGTGCTGTATCTGTAGCAAAGAACTTCCTTCTTTGCATTTTCTTGTTTATTAAAAAAAATCAGATTACTTGGTAATGCTGGTGTTCATTGCTTTGGCTCATCTGGATAAGAAATAAGTATGAAATTTCCAAAAATATTGTGCCCAAGTGACCTGGTAGAGGAAAAAAAGGATTTCTGATTAAAAACCAAGACCAGTTAGGTATGCAAGACTGCATCTAATTTATGCATGCAGTTGCCATGACTATGTATGCACATTGGATAATTGCTAGCACAAATGACTGCTGGCATTTGCACACACATTTATCCAATTAGTATGTGCAATCAAAGTAATTTCATGCACAAATTAGTTGCACAATTGTGCATGCCTTCTGCACATGTAATTGTATGCCTAATTGGTCTGAAAGTCTTGTTCACAATGTGTGTCTTGATTTTTATTGCAATATAACATAAAAAACTGTGAATTTTATTTGCAGAAATGCAAATTTTGTGTAACATTAGCATTTAGAAAAAACTCCAAACTCTTTTTATTAGATTTCACAAAATAAACATTTCCCTGTGTGCTACTTGTAGGCAATGTGAGCTTGCATTCCGTAAATTAAATGATAGCTGAAAATTAAACTTGCCTTGAGTTTTTAATAATAATGAGGTTTTTTTAAGGTAATTATAGCCTTAATAAATCCTGTAAATCATTCTACCCTTTATGTAGAAATAAGGCCACAAAATTGCACCATTTTTGTTCCTTATATGCTACATATAACATTAAAAAATAATACTTTATTATGAATGCTTGCATGCAAAAGATGTTACAAATATCACCACAGTTTTATATTAAAAAAAAAATGTATTAAGCAGTATATTTAGTTCATAAAAGCATGAAAGCCCTGTAGAAAAAAAATACTGGAATCAGTGAAGTCATAATTTCATTTGATACAATTATTCCACATTCGATCATATGCTCAAATCAGGGCTTCTTTAAAAGTGAGTTTATTTGTTTTATAATCATATTTACTGAAATAAATTTTTAACATCTTGATTATAACAAGGAAATCGAAGCGCTTAAGAAGGAAGCCCTATTTTTCTTTAAAAGTACCATCAAAATGATAAATTTTGACCAGACTGTGTAGAGTAAGCGGCTAACAGAGAAAATTCCTGAACATCTATAACATATCTATTGTTTTATTATTTATAAATCATTGAATTGCAAAAGTTTTGGCATGGCTTTTAATATTTCCGATGATGTGGTACAGTATTTTCTGTGTTTTCTCATCTTGCATCCAGTGAGAGGTAGGCATAGGAAAAGAGATTGTGGATTGCAGCTTGGAAAATGTTTGAAATAACAACAGAGATATTGTCTGCTTTTGAATTTTCCTGGATTATTGTTGAAATGTTTTCTTTGGTCTGGCAGTCCTAAAAGTGGTTTTCCAAAAATAGCCCAAAACTTGCTTTTCCAAGAAGAGCTGTCTTCGTTAAGCACACAGTCTCAAGGAGAGGTAATAGGTCGTCAGGCACTTATTGGCAGATAAGGGAAGCTGATAGTAATCTTCAGGGCTTTCCAATATGAAAGAGCTTTTCTTATTTACCTTTGATGTGCCCTAACCTTAAGACCATTCTGGTGATAAAAGTGTAGAGAGACGTTTCTTGCGATTTTGTTAAAAGACACTGTTTATGCTACTGTCACATTGTTCAGTGTAATTCTGATAGCATGGCAAAATTTCTGAACCATTCCCAGACGGTGAGTCTGCCAAGGCAGCGTCAGCAGCGTGTGGTGAACCAGCACCTCTTGGAGGAAGAATCCAGTTGTGGACTAAACCACTAGAGCTACAAGAAGGAGCAAAGAGTCTGGCGCAGCGCTGGCCAGGCGGAGACCGCTCACGTGGCTCCAGTAGCCCGTCTCCTGGCTACTTAACTACTAAGCAAGTTAGTTAATATTTAAGAGGTGGGACATGTAACACCCACAGGACATGCTACATGTGACAGAGAACATTCCCTGACTTTGTCTTTGGCTGTGCTTTAATTTGAAGCTATTCAGGTATTGCCCTTTAGCATTTGCACCAAGTTGTCTTTTGCTGCTTCCAGTGTAGCTGAGCTAGGGATAGGAGTGCTGATGGCTGTCAACCTGGCATTTTCAGATTCAAATCCCGATAAGGATGCTTTGTTTGAAGACATTCATTCATGCTTTTGGTTTGAATAAAATGAAAGAACTAATAAAAATAATCCAACATATTAGAAAGGTAAGTTACAGAGTTCAGCATTGGTTATTTGGGAGGTGTTTGTATAAGCGCTGTTTATTTTCTTCTGTCTATACACGATATGTAAAGATAATCTTGTAGCAGAGGCCCTCTTCAGTCTGCGTGCAGGTAACTCGTTTTCAGGCAGTGACAGGCTTTTATGCTCTGAGTTTGTTGCCTGTGAGAACAGTCCTGGATTTACACTGGAAGTGGCCAGTGCACCAAAAAAACAATCAAACAAACAACGCGGCAGCCCCAGAGGACTGTAGGTGAAGGTGGTCATGTCCCCTCCTTGTAACAGACTTTTCATAGGGATCCCAGCGAATGTGTCAGTCTCGGCAGGTTGTCACCTAGACAAAGAGCAGTCTAATTAGGGGACTTTTGAGGTGCACAGTACTAGATTTTTTTAGGACTGCAAATGGACTTGGTATGAGATGTGAGTACTTGCTTTTCTTGAGAAAGAGGCAAATGTAAACATGACTCCCAGTTCTGCTTTCCCAGCAATTCCTTGTGTTTTGGGTTGTATCACTCTACCTCAGTTTATTTGTCGAATGGGATTCATGAT
Source organism: Aviceda cuculoides (assembly GCA_035590195.1). NCBI lineage: Eukaryota > Metazoa > Chordata > Aves > Accipitriformes > Accipitridae > Aviceda > Aviceda cuculoides. Next base: position 21,307,183 of record JAVJGG010000039.1, read on the forward strand.
GTAATTTTATGTTCTGGGAGAACCGGGCATATAAGGTAGTTAGAAGAAAACCGTAGGCAATACAGTCCAAATAAAAGACCTCGAGGAAATGGGATAGTTCTGTGCTGGTTTTGCATGGAGTAAATAAAGTAGGGAATTTCGCACAGAATTGTGAAGACTGAGAGCAGTACTGAAGACTTGCCTGAGTGAGCACGCTTTGTGTTCTGCACTAAATAAGGGGGGAAGCAGTATACGGTCACGTAATTAAATATGGAACCATGATGCGTGCAGGCAAGAAAGTTAAATTAGCATTGCTGGCACAGTATTATTCTGACGCTTAGGTTGTCTTTTTGAATAATTGATAATCATAAGAAAATTAAAAAGAAATGTTACTGTCTGTCTGCCCCCACACTTACGAAGAAAAGGGGGGGGGTGGAAGTGACTGAACTTGAGGGGTGAGGTAGGACTGCCTGGACACAGCAGCTCAAATTCTGTGGAAGTCTCTGGCTACAGCCTCAGGCCTTTGGAGGGTCTCCAGCCCTTAGTTGGTCCGAGGGCTCTGTGTAGCCTTCACTCACCTATTCCAGCCCATGCCCGAGTTTTGTACTCCCTTTTCCAACGAGTCAGCCCTGCTCTTGGTGCCTGGAGGGAAGAGCGGTGAGGCAGCCCGCCTCCCGCCTCCGCTTTCCCGCCTTCCGCGGCTGAGGCGAGGGGCCCGATCCCTGCCCGGGGCAGCGCTGCCCCACACTGACACCTGCCGGGAAGGCGGCCGGGCCTGCGCCGGTTTTCCTCAGAGCGCTTCCCCCAGAAGCGGGGCCGAATGGCGAATTCTCCGGGGTGACTGCTGGCTTCGGCCGCGGGTCTGAGCAGCAGCTGCGGTGCGGTGGGTGAGCGGTGCCTCTGGAGGCAGTCGAGAGGAGGAGGCAGCCGTCTGAGGGTAACGTCAGTTGCAAACAGGCGGCGACACAACGCTGGACTCCTGGCAAACGGGGGTTAAACAGCGTGCTACCGCTGCCTTCTACCCGCTTAGTATATCTTTCAGTGTTGTTTTCTGTGTTGACTTTCATTTCACTTTGTGTATTAAAGCGGTGAGAATTAAGCGCAACCCACAAGCAGCATGTTTAAAATATTTCAGAGGATGAAAACCATCGGTTTACACTGAAATTGGTGACTGTCTGCTGTTAGGGCTGGCTTGGGGGTTTGGGGGTTTTTTTTGGGTTTTTTTTTGAAGGCAAAAGTAAATCAGTAAAAAATTAGTAAATGAGTAAATGAGCAAAAAAACTTGGGCTTTGTTGAGCTTTCAGGTGAGATACATGTATTATACCTGAAATGGTTTAGATATTATTTGTCTGGCTGTGGTAGATTTATTTTATTTTCTGTAACAGTGTTTCAAATTAATTCGCAATGGTTTAGATAACTCATTGAAAGACTGAGCACAGATTACGCTAAAATTTCCCTTTGATATTCATAGATGAGATAGCTGGAAAACATTCAGTGCATATACCTACCTCTTGCAGAAATAACTATAAACATCTGACGATTAAATTAGTTCCATAGTCTGTTAATGGGAGGGACAGAAGTATAAATGGATTTTTGAAACAGAATTAATAAAGCAGCATTAGGGTCACATAATATTAAAAAAGGGTCTCTTGCATTATGGGCCACAAGTAGTAAGTTCACTGTACAAGTGTACTCTCTACGTCTCCACGGAAAAGCTTAGTAGCAAACAAAAATCCTTGACGCAGTTCTTGAAATCAAGTAATTAATGGATAACACAGTGAAAAGCAGTTTCACCAGGCACAAAGAATATTGAAAATCATTCTCTAACTTTTTAAATAGTAAATAATCAGATTCAAAGGGCTAGCTAGTGGCATGAGAAGATAACTCAGGGCAAAATTTTGGTTTTATTCTTTAATAAGAATTGTCTTGAATGATTATATATATGAACAAGGCATTCTGCATTATGAAACAGGAACGATTATTACATAGACATGCTATCAAAGCAAGAAAATTAAGCCACTGGTTTGTACATTTTTGTCCCCTCTATGCATGCGGACGCACAGACTGTTTGGCTTCCTGTGCCGCTTCCACAACCTGAGCTGTACAGTGTCCTCTTTCCTAGGACTGTCCCAGCCCAACATACTAGCCAGCCTGCAGTAGCTCTTCACTATGCTCTTTGTGTCCCTCACAAATTAAAGCTAAAGTACCAGGAATTCAAAGGACTTTTATCTCTGTTAGAGTCTCTTTGCTTCCTTTAAGGATGATGAACAGATCTCTATATCCTTCACTTACAAAGTAGCAGTTAAGTATTCTAGTTTACTTTTTAACTTCTCATGGACCACACCTCAAATGTAAATTATTGTCATTCTGTAATGCCATTGCTTGCAACATTTAGCTAAAGTTTAGTTGCTGAAGTTCAGTTCTTATTCATTTAAAAAAAAAAAAAAAAACCAAAACCCCACACGTAAAGCAGGAACCCTTCCAGTTATCCAGATAGGAAGTTTTGCTTATTTGGAGCAGAAAATTATGACGAGAGCTGTCTCTATCACTGATGATTGTGTTTCTTCAAATGAGTCATCTCCTACCCCTGAAGGTACACAGCAAATCCTATTCCTTTTTGCTTGGTTTTTAAAAATTGTTTGGGGAATGCTTAGCACAGCAAAAGCCAGCCTGCTTGCACTTGTAGAACTGTGAGCATTTTAATACTACGCTTTCATTTGACCAAAATCTGTTCTTTTGGAATCCACTTGTTAGCAGAATAACTGGGTGATTGCAGATACTGCAGCTGATGAAAGTGTGAGTTGCCTCTGGGCATAATGGATAAAAATTTCATTAAAAAAAAAAAAAAAAACCCGACCCTGCATATGTAGCACTTACACATTTTCAAAGCTGTTTTTTGACAGACAATGAGATAGCACATGCTATCCGAAATAGGAAGCTTGCACTTATCTTAGCTCATGCACAATATTTTACTTTGAAGACTGATTTAAAAATAAAGTAACTTCTAAACATTTCAAGCCTAACCATAATGTCTTAAAAAAGAGAAAACGCACACTGATACCACAGAATGGTTTTGCTGCAAGTAGATACTGAAGTTTTTGTTGGAGTGTATAACCAGTGGGGCAGGGAGCAGAGCCTTACTTTTGGTATCTGTAAAATACTTCTTTTTTCATATTTGAATTGTAAGATGAAATGTAATTTCAAATCTGAAAAAATTATAAGGTACGTAATCATAATTGCAGGAATGACTAGTCATTAATTTGTACCATAGGTGTTTATTAATGTCTTACAGTTTTGTCTTTTATTGCATTAACTTATTGTAGGTTGCTGGAACATGCCTTATCCCTTTTAGGAAAGCAGATGCAACGTTCAGGGGCTATTACAGTTAGGCCTGACTTTCATCATAGACAAAGCATAGGTACAGACAAGCAAAATAAAGTTCAAACTGATCTCAAATTTGATTTGGAAAAGACATCCAAAATGTGTGGATGTTTTATTCAGATTTTATTTTAAATCAGCTTTTGTAGTGAATTTCTGATTCAGCTGAATCAATGGGCAAATTTCCCGTGGACTTAGAATGTATTTTGTGAGCTGAACTCAGAAACATCATTGTGCCACTGTAAGTGCTTAAGGTGTGCCAGCATGTTGAACATTGTGATGCTGGTCACCTCAGCTTAAGAAAGATGTAGTGGGACCAGAAGAGAGCCAGAGAATGATACAGACCAACGGTGGTACAAATGGCTTCTGTATGAGGAGAGCCTGAATGGCTGAGGATTGTTCAGCCTGAGAGAGGGAGGACAGAAGGGGGATACGATAATGGTCAATATAATGAAGAAAGGATTGAGAGTAAATTCAGGATGGTTAATTGCTGTTTTGCTTAACCAAAGAAACCAGTTAATTATCAGTGTGATGCTTTAAAACAAGTAAAAGGAAGTACTTTTTTGCAAACTGTAGAACTTTTAGGATTAAAAGGACCAAAAGAGACTGGGAAAATTAATGAAGACAGAGTTGACCAGTTGCTATTAGATACAACGGTCTGTATGAAATCTTGGTCCCAAACTCCTGGTTGTCAGAAGCTAGGGCAGAGTTCCTGAGGAAAGACCACACTGTCTAACCTGTTTCTTAGACTCTTTTCCTAAGGATTTCCTACTAGACATTATAAAGACAGGATACTCAGATATATGCAGTGTGGCAGTTCTCTGATGCCCTTACTTGATTGATTACACTAGTTCCTGAAGCTTAATTCTTGGAGCTTGGAATATAGTTTTCATGGGCTTGGGATACAGATGGCTGGCTGACCCCTAAGATCCAAAGCCTAAACATAGACATGGTCAGAATAGAAATAAGTGCATGTTTTTAGTACCTAAGAAAATTGGGACAATGTACCGCTGAAGTACTAATACAAGCTAAACATTGATTGTTTCACCTGAGGTTCTCATGCACAGATTATGCTATGTTGATATATCTGTTCTATCCAAATACAAATGACAGTATGCCCTTCAGTATGCCTTTTGGTTCTTTTCTTCCTTTCTCAGATTATATTATTCCCTTTGCATATGGTTTACAATCCCCTCTCTTCTTTTGTTGAGCTGAGGTTAGTATACTTAGTGTTTTTCTTTTTTTTTTTTTTAAGAAGTGTCACATGAAAAATACACAGGTTTTTGCTTATCTTGAATGTATTTCTACTTTCAGCTTTTGATCTAAAACTACTTAAGCAGCATGAATTTTTTTACAAGAAAGGGACAGTAGAGGGAGGTGTTCTCTAACTTTCTTACTATCAGCTGTTCTGAAGTATGTAATGAAAATCAGTTTTACCATGTGATTTGAATGATATCTGAATACAACAACTATTACATTGCACTTTAAACATTTTGTGTTTGAAAACAGAAGTTGAAAGACTGTTGAAAGTGTCCAAGATACTTAGCATATGCTCCAGGACTGAATTTGAATGTGTTTATTCAGATGCTTGGAAGGCTTTATATACATTTGAAGGAAGACAGTTCTGGTTCCATAATTCAAAAAATCATAACAGGATTGACTTTAAGACATACATTTTAATGAAACTGATTTTGGTGTGTTTTCTGGATTTTAATCCTCTGGAAAAAGATGTGATCACTGTGATTATTTTTAAATTTACTTTTGAAGCTTGGAGTCATTTTTTAAACATAATTCCAAATTTTTTTCTCCTTGTGGCTACTTAGGGCTGGTTTCTCTATACATGTCATATATCTCATGATGTATTGAGCTGCAATTCTTTGCCCTCCTTATTACTGTCCTTCTCCGCTTGCTTTTTCTTTCATTGTCCCAGCAATCCAGTGCATTCTTGCCCCCCACCCCGCATCTTGCCCACACTCTGTTCTCTCCTGTAGTCTCCCTGCATTAATCTGCACATAGTTTTGTTTTTCAGACGCTCCTTATTTCAGGGCTCGCACTCTCATTCTCTCACCTGCCCTGTCCCTGCCTTCTGTGCGTTTCTGTTCATTTACTGTCCTCTGTTGTACACCGTTTCCCATAAACGAGGACCCTCGATTTGATAGTCTTTTATCAACCACTTCCACATGCAGATTCATGTTCCTCTCTGTGCCGTCTCCTTGCCGTATTTCCTAACAACAGGTTTGCTTTCATTGAACCTTGAGGGAAATAGCATCGCGTTGTTGAAAGGTGTGTGGTCTCAATCCCAATGAAAATAGGACAGAGTCTAGCCATCCGAAGCGAAATGCTCACAGAAAAACTGTAATAGTTTGTGATAAGCTAAATATTTACATGGAGGCTGGTGATAAAAGTGTGTCTGCACACCTTGCGTAACCAGAAACATACATTTGGATTTTTTTTTCTGAGTGTCAGTTAAGTGGATGAAAATAGGTTTTGTCAGAACAGACATATGGATCCCTTCCCAGCTATTTCCAAAAGGGTTCTTGTCCAACCTCTCAGTAACCTCATTTGTAAAATGGGGGAACAATACCTGCTGCCTTCGTATGGTTTTGCTCCGTAATTGGGTCTTTGAAGCATGGTCTTTTGGCTTCCATCCCAGTGCACCTGTCCCTTGGTGAAAGGGTATTTGATGGGACTGTTTGTCTCTGTCTCTCAAATTGCTGATACGTTGGTCAGACACTTTCCCAGCTGGGGAGCCATATGTTGCAATTGCTTATGTTCAGTGGCTTTGATTAGGCATTTTTCTTTCAATTAAATGAAAATTGTCAGATTTTAAACAGAAGTATTAAGAGTGTCCATTTGTAGATAAAAGGTGAAGTCTGTAGGAGCTGTGAAGTAAGCAAGCAGTACAAGTTTATGCAAAATGAGTACAAAATTTGAGACCCTGCAGTATTTCTGAGAAGTATAACTTTTGATAATAGCATGGAATTACATACCGATAATGAGTACTATAATGAAATTTTATAGATTAGCAAATTATTACCTTTGTTTTGCTTTTTCAGAAGATAGAAACTGTTCATTAGCCTTGTTTAGTTTTCATACTATGAGTTGTTTTATATGCAAATTGTAGTGTGACATTTATTTTCAAGTGTCTGTTCTTTCCTGTACAGATGTTTTTACATCTATTTACACCTGTTCTATTAATTTGGGGATATGAAAGTATGAAAACTGTTGGTACATGGATGCTATTCATGTCCGTAAATTTACAGCAAAGAATGTAAAATTAGCATTTTTCTTTCAGTCTTCAATCACATTTTTAAATTATTTCTGCTGTATTGTTCTCAGTATGGGGGTATTGTTGAGTGCAGACACCTGAAGCAATCTTCCATTACTTTTCACAAGAGAAAAAAGTTCAGATGAAAGCATCTTGCAGCATGGACAGCATAAAGATTTATGCAACTTTTACTTTATCAGTAGAAAGTATATATAGAGGCACCTTTTATAGAAAAGTGTCTACTGCTTGCTGGGGTTTTTCCTATTAACATTAGTAAAAAATCAACCGTCAACCATGCTAAGAGTGAATGCTTACTACTTTAGAAAAAATACTGAATGATTTTGACTTTGAAAAACCAGCAGAGAAATGTCCATAATGCTTGGTTGCTAACTGGCAGGTGAACGAGGATTAGTAAAGACCAGGACTATATTTTCATAGAGTTTTCATGTGCAGTTATTTAATTTAGGATCATACTTATAATGTCTACTTGTTACAAGTCATGTAACTGCATTATACAGATACACCTTTATACACAATTTTTATTTGCATCCAGAAAGAAAATGTCATTAGGGAAAATAATTTCAGATCAGCTACTTTTGCATGTCGTCCTGGCACATAAGTGGCATTTGACTAGTGTGGAACATCTGATAATGAACATAGCAGCACCAAAGTTTGGATTAAAAATCGACCCCCTAGAATGAGTAGTGAGGCTTAAATGATGGAAACTAAACTGTTGGGTTTTGTCTTGTATGTAGTACAGTAAACTTACTTTTCATTTCTGTGATATTTGTATGCAGTCTAAAAGTTGTTTCATTTCTTACAGGAAAAGCTATCAAGAACTGAGTTTTAACTGTGTCTTTCCCTAGTCCTTGATAAATTGGATTTTGTGTTGCATTTATTGCACATCATTTTAGAAGATTTAATGAGGACCTTTAGAGTAATGTCAGTTATGAACGAATGGGCTCATGAACAAATGCTTACTGGCCAGCTGGTAAGTGAAGGCTCCTTAATCTCACAATTTGGTTAAGGAGGAAAAAGATCTTGAATTTGAGTGTAGCGTACTAGTATGGTCCTGTTTGGACACCAGAATCACAAAATCTGCATGAAAGAAGCAGCTTCAGTGATTCAGCTTGTGGCAACAGTTGCTGCTTATCCATTACTGTTGGCTGTGCCTGCATGTGGTGAATTGCTTCAGGTGGAATTATTGTCAAGTCTCACTCCAAGAAGGTAAATTCGTAACGTGACTAACAATAACCACTGCACCAAAAAACTCTGCACAGTTTAAAACAGTAAAGAGAGAGATATTAAAAATATCCCAAACATCAGATGTGTAGGAGCTCTGGAACCTCAGACTCTGGCACATGTTTGTTCCACATGTCTGTCAGATCTCAATGTGTTTTTTATGACATGTCAGTAGGACATGTCATTTAAGTGTTGATTTTTGGGGAATAAACATTTGAAAGTGAACAGGCTTGCCACTTGCTGAAGTATGTTTGAATGACAGCTGTTCTGTTTTCCTAAATTTCAACAAGAAAACTAGCTTGGAATTTTCAGGAGCTAAATCTGGCAGCTTTTTGATACAAAGGAAATTATGAAGGGCTGGAGCACTAACAGAAGTGGGGGTGGAAGCACAGTTGCAGAACAAAAATCAGAAATAAATATGGATTTACTTTGCACTTTAATTTACATTCTTGCCATATTTTAGAACCCAAAGCAGAATAGGGGTACTTTAAAGCCACTGATAGTAAAAAATATTTTGAAAAGGCTGTGGGAGTATGTAATCTACCTTCCTTACTACATCCAGTGAAGTTCAGAGTCAACGCAGAACTGAGAATGCAAGGCAAAGATAGCACAGCTGTGGCTGTGCACCCTCAACAGGGGGACCGGGCTAGAACCTATCCTGCACACTGCACTTGCCATCGGTTTTCTACACTTATAAGGGTGATGGTAATCCTCACCATTCTCAAAACACTTAGTATCTGGTGCATGGTTATAAATTAATAATGCTTTGGGTATCGTATCTTTGTCTCTGCAACTGCTGCTAATGAAGTTCTCTGTGTGCAGATTTTATTTAAATTCCACTTTTCTTTTGATCTTGCTGTTAGTATTTGAAGTTGACTGATATTTATCACCATGTTCTCATTACCTGCCCTAGTTTCCCTGGTGCATACCCCATGGCCCTCTTGCTTAATGCTGAACTGGCAAAGATGCTGGCAAACGTATCACAGACAAGCTGATGAAGTCAGTCTAATGACTTAGGCTGGGTTCTGAACTTAAAGCTTTTGCCATTTTGGTTGAGGTATTTTTTTGTTTTGATTTTCTTTGGGAGGGGTAAGGGGTGTTACACCCAACAAAAACTCTTAGTATGGAAGCAGCTACTAAGCTAGCATAGCTAGTCTGGCAAACTTAGCTTTGGTGAGCATTCAATGATAGATCATGGAGGGCTTGAGCAAGTCAAATGAATATTTTAATTCATAGTTTTCAGTGTATTTCTCCTACTGTTAGGTTACTCATTTTAAAAGTGGCCATATTTTACTGTCAGCATCATTTTGAAGGAAATGGCGCTCATTTCAGGATAAATGAAAGGGAAGTGTTACCATAAGACAAATTTGTGATGAGTGTTCTTCTGTTGGTACAGATGGCATCTGTGTATTTTTATCACTATAAATCACTCACAGTTGGAGTCATACTTAGTCCAATATCTTGCTTTATGTTTATTAAAATAATCACAGTTTTAGATACGATATTAATCACTCGGTTTTTCTGAAACATTTGGATTGGTAGATAAAAAAACATATTTATTTTGAGAAAGCAAATGATACAATTATTTTCCACATATTTATAAATTTACAAATAATAAACAAACTATATTGCAAAGCAATGAATTAGTAAGCTGAAATATTGATTTGTAGGCCTTATTTTTCTCATACAATATATTGCAAGTATATGACTGATAAATAGGGATTTCAGATAGTACCAGCAAATGCACTGGGGATAGTTACCTACGTTTAAACACAAACTATATTTTTATATTTTTTCCCCAAAAGTCCCAGTCTATTGGTAAAATCCTCAAAAAGTCTTGGATTTGTTTTTTATACTGTGATGACTACAGTGGCATTCCAGCTCTGAATTGGTAATAGTCCCCAGCTCTATTAGTTTAGACAGGAGGACAGAAAGACTTTAAAGACCAAGTTTTCAGCTAGAAGACAGCTAGTTCAATGTAACAGACTTGGTTCAAACTATTTATTTCCCTTCTTCTGGGGACTGCTGATGACTCGTTTGGCTGTTAGCATAACCAAAGCAGTTTACAGAGTCTCTTGCATTATATAGGTTACCTGTGCTCCAGAGATGCAGTGCCCTGTCTATTCCTCCAGCACCTGAGCCAAACCCCACAAGCACAGAATGGGAGACCAGAGCCATAAGTGCCCACATGCGACTACTCTTTGCTGTATCTGGTGAGTTTGTCTAACTTGTACCTAAAATAGACTATGAATCCCTGCAAATGATGTTGGCAACATTCTACATAGCAATAGAAATGAGCCATGGGCTGTGCTCTCCTTCGTGTTTGCAAAATGGTAAAAAGGCAGCATGTTTGCTCCAAGCTTTCCAAACTATGAGCTACAGCCTGAAGGAAAACAAAAAGAGTAATTCCTTCATTCTCTCAAATGAAAACCAGTTGCCCCCTGCTTTCCATAGAATGTGTGAGGGAAGCGGGCCTGCATGTACGAAAGATGTAAAATGATGCCAACTGGTTATATAACCTATGTGACCTGATCAAGATAGGCAACTTCTTACTCAGTTACTGTTTTTTTCATAATTAATGCAGTTTTCCTGTTCTGAACCTCAGCAATTACCCAGTTGAGTTAACTTTTAAAGAATGGTATTCAAACTATGAAATATTTAAATTCAACTAAGATGTAGCCAGTTAATTTTGCACCAGTAACATTTATTGAAAACTATAAGAAAATGTATGTTTCTATAGGCAGACACACCCAACCTAACCAGTTTCAAATTTGTACACACTTGCATTAGCAAATTGTAGCTTGCTTTGCTCAACTGAAGTATGAGTCATAAAGATATCAAAGAAAATAACATCCAAAATTCCACTTTAAGAGTAACACATAATTATAAAATTAGTTGACTCAAACAGGCTTCTTCATAAGCAGAATTATCTTGAATGACCTTCTATCCAAATACGCCTTCACACAAAGGGCCAACACTTGCTATCCCTGTTCATGTGAACCCTTCGAGCATGTCAGCGGAATTATTCAAAGAGCAGGTTTACAGAGTCAGGGTAGCTTTAGCACTGCTGAGCTACTTGCATGTAAGAACGTGGGAGGTGGGCTTTTTTGTTTCTTTCTTTGTTCCTGTAGTACATATAACAAATGTACTTTACTGTTAAATACTCCAGATACACCAGGAGAACACAGCATTTGTATTCATGGTATAAAATGTAATTAGAAAGTTCCCTATCTTCACTTGATTGGTAAAATTCAGTTGCCTCTGTAATGGCAAAGGGACAAATTTTCACTCTTCACTGTTCTGACGGGAGTAATTCCATTAACTTCAGGGCAGTTACTCAGTATTTACTGCCATGTAACTGAGTTCAGAATGTGCCCCCTCAGATTTGAAAACACTCAGAAAACAGTTGTGAGAAGATCACGCTGCAGAAGATTGTAATGGAGAGAAAGGAATATTTAAGAAAATAATTTGCCTAATTATTTTATAACTTCATCTTTACACATACATACATTTATATTTACATATTTACACATCATAGAAAAAGGGTCAACAGAAGTCATCCAATTCAAGGCACTGTGATGAGCTGGGATCAGCTTTGCCTAGAGCATGTTATGTAAAAAACAATAACTTACTATTAGGACTGTATGAAATGATATTTTGCACTTCATAATAAAGTGCAGGCAGTAGATATAAAGGTTTTACCTCGAGTAACCTAAAATTAGTAACAGAACTTGAGAGAAAAAGTATTATCCCATATACATACATATTTTCCTATCAGCTAAGAATCTTCACTGTCTTACCATTCTAATGATGGATCGTGCTTACCAGCTGGCAGACTCAGATTGTTTTGGTTTGTTTTTTTGAGTAGAAATGGCTTATAATACTCTACATATTGAGATGTTATTAATGTTTAGAATAAACCTAGACATATTAAATATAAAGCATTATCCATGTCTGTAAACAGAAATTAATGTCATTAAGAGATAATTGTATATATTTGTAATTAAGTAACATTCTCAAGTGAAATTACATACGTTATACTTCCTATATTGGTTCACATGTCATTAATATTAAAATGCAAGACAGACATCCTTCAAAAGAACAACATGCACTTGTACAAAACTTTAATTTTTAAAAATGAGTTACAAGATGGAGTTACTTTCCTGACTGAAACATCATGTAGCTTTGTATATTATAAAAACCTGCATAGAATTTGGAAGGAAGAGCTGGAGCTGTAAGAGCACTGAATTGAGGTACCACTGTGCAATTCTTTTGGAATTTCTCAGTGGAAGAATAAATTTCAAACATGTCTTGTATTGCCCTTTTAATGGCAGTTACCTCAGTAAGGTATTTTTTCAGTGTATTGCTTTACTTCCTCCTCCTTCCACTTCATCACTCAGTACAAGATACCAGCTTGCATTAACTTATTGTATAATCTTTAATAATGTCATGATGTAATAATATTATATGTCCCAGAAAACACTATGGGAACTCCATATGAAAATGCTGTATAATTATTTCTTGCATTTGATTATAAGTGTGGAGAAAGTCTAAATCAAAAATTCATATTTAATTCACACACAAAAAATATTACTGGAGTAACAAAATAGAAATTGGCAGATACGAGAGATCAGAAGTTGTTTTACCCACGTCTGCAGGAATGTACTCATTGATAAGGCAGATTGTACCATTTTTTCTACCAAATTTTGTAAGATAGCTATTGCAAGGTTTCTGCCATCTGTAACTCATTTTAGTGAGACCAGCTGTTCTGGTGTTATTTTGACCACATCCATTTCATAATTGCAAAATACATCTCTTCTAGGTTTGGACTTGATCCAAAATAAAATTTGTAAAGCAAAAACAAAATGACAAACTGCAACACCAGATCCTACCCTGCCTATCCCTCTCTCCACTTTGAATGCAGTGGCTCTTGTACTTTGTATTCTGGCTTGACTCATCTGTAAATGTGAATGCATATACAAAAATACCATCAGAAGTGCTTTTTAACTGTGGTGTTGTGGTATATATATAGCAACAGGTTATACAATAACATATAAAAGACAGTTCATTAGATATTATTGAAGCGAGGTTTTATAAATCTGTCTTAGACATCACATACGAAAGACATTTAATATATGGGATTAAAAGTATTTGTAAGTATTACAGTTATTTAAAAATTCTTCTTGATAACTTGTTGGCTCGAATAAAAGCACAAGGTGAAAAGGATGCATGAACAGAAAATTATTGGCATGTGTTTACAATTTGTATCAAGAAAATAGTTAGTTAGATGTTTGATGACATACCATGTATGAAATGGTATTAAAGTCTACATGGGAAGTACATCAAAGTAATTCTAATAATTAAACTTCCATATAATCCACTGTTCTGTTTAACTAAAATGTTATTTCTATAAAGATTTTTCTCCCTACAGGTACTAGGTACTAAAGACAGTCCTAATTATTTATCCTGACACAGTACTTAGATTAAAACCTATAATAATCTGTTGTTTGCTAGGTTTATACCATATTTTACTATTTATATTTGCATACATACACTCAACTGCTTGAATACTGTGACTCACTCCATTGGTAGGTGAGTACCATCTTTATTCCTACATCTTGTTTGTGTTTTTTAGCGAGTATTTCCAAATGTAAATGCCTGACATTAACCAAGTGGTCTAATCTTCAGACATAGTGGCTTGAAATCCATATTGCATTAGGGAGTATTCAGTAGTTTTGAATGTCATATTACTGCTGGCTTTTCTACTAAAGCTTAGAAATGTAACCTGTGTTCATTTAATTTCTTTGACATTAGGTACTGAAGAAGGGGAATATATCAGATTGAATAGTTAATCCAGGGACTGGTTTATGTTTTTGATAATGCAACTTGTTCTGCAGTGGCTATGAACAGGTTACAGCATGCCTATAATTATATATCATATAAACACATTACAGCAGTAGTTTCTATAGGCACCGTTCCAGGAACAATCTGGGTTTGTTCTAAATAACAAATATAACACGACTGCATAGTGTGGGAAACAGTGCATAGCATCCAGTAAAAGTGCTTGTGCTGGTAGGACTATCATTTGGCTGTTACGCACATAAGAATACAAGAAAAATGTAATTAATTGGAGATTGTTAGGAAGGGGTTGGAAGTAATTGTTTTGCCAAATTAGTAGTCTTGAAGATAAGACCAAGTTCACTAGAAAATTCCTTACTGTCACTATTTGGCAAGAATATAGGAAAGGGAGGTTAATTGGCTGTTCTTTAAGATAATTGAAAGAAAGCCTTTTTTTTTTGAGAAAGCACCTCCTTCCTACCAGTCACTATTCCTTGCCTAATTGCCAACTGCTGAACTAGTTGATGTTTCAAGTATATCAAAGGGAGTGATGGGCATATATGCAGAATATGCAGAAGTGTTTTTTGGTTGATTACATAGACCAAGCTGGGAGATACTAGCAGCCCTTTGTGCCTACATTCCTTTTATTTATTCTAAGCGTGAATTTTCTCTACAGCAAGGTGGCTCCTGGAATTCAGACATTAGTTTATGTTATATCTCTGCATTCAAAAATAAAAAATACATGATGGTTTCTTCTAATGATTCTTCTCTATTACTGTTTCTATCCTTATGAAATCTGATTGGAACATAACGGATCCCTTTCTTTTCCAAGCACTTTTCATAATAGTCTAAGAAGGATTTCCTAACCAGTAATAAGGATATCACTGGTGGGTTTTGTGCTTGTTGAAAGTGGCTCACTGAAAAACAAACATACAAAACCTCACAACAAAAGAAACACGCTTCAAATAACTAGCTATTACATATGCTGTAAGGAATTGAAAATGCACAAAGAATGTCTCACCCTGTCAGCTCTGTCGTAACAGGAACAGGACTTGTTGCTTGTGGATATAGTTTTAGTGTAGCTCAGGTGGACTGTGCTGACCCTTTTCTATGAGCCGTACGGCTCAGGAAGAGCTGGAAAGGTTCCACCATGATGTCAGTGCTTGATTGACCAGAAAGCCACTTAAGAGCAGATACAAAACCTCCAGTAGGAACTGCTGAGGTCCATTGACTCATCCTTTCTTTTCCACCTAAAGTATTTCAAAACCTGCACTTCTTTTTTGTTTTCTGGAACATGAATTCTGGCAAAACAGATCAAATGTATTCATTTATGTTCCTGTCATCTTTTCATTGTTTTAGTGTTTTACTCAAAAGGTCTGGGGAATAGGGTTTAAAACACCCATTTATTTAAGGACAGTTTATTTTATAATTACCATACTTACAGAAGAAAGGAATGTATATATCTAATCTGGTTTCTTATGCAGGAAAGGAAAATGGTGTAAAAATAAGAGAATAAAAGTCAAGATTCTTATTGTAGGTCTGCAGCTACAATATTATGCTTTGTGATAAATCATTTAACATCCCTTTACTTAGTTTGCCTCCTGTAATATAGTACAAAATGACAATTTTTCATGAATGTGTACTGACTAAAAAGAGAAAAATTATTTCACATCTTTATAAGGATACATAGATGCAATACAATGACAGCGTATAGTTGTTTCATTTAATGAGTAGGAATTTGGGGATTCTTTGCAAAGTTTCTCTTTAAAGAAGGAAATTTATCAAGATATGTTCCAAGAAAATATTTTGGACAGTACTCACAGTCTAGAACACCTTGTCTATAACAACTTTTAGAAACATTGGGCATGTGATCTTGGCTTGCTCTCATAACTTTGATGATGATGCTTATCATTCTTATTATTATTTTTATATAGCTGTTTAAATGTCATAACACTTGGAAATTAATGTTCTATTTAATTATAATAGAAGGACAGCTGTTAGGTGTAGCGATGACTGTTCTTTATTTCACTGTCTTTGAAGTTTAACTCCACCCTACAAAGCACCTTCTTCCTGATTTATACCCACAATTCTCTCTGTAAAATTCTTGCACAAGATTGATGCGTATTGCCATCCATTCAAAACAACACCAGGGTTACAAATCAAAACTGTTTGAATCTGAGTCACAGTAAAATTGCCTAGTCACTTATCTTTCCCAATGCATTGGGCTAAGATAATTCTGAAATACTTACATTTCTGCTCTAGTCTACAATGAAAGTTACATAGCATGGTCCATTGTATAGTTCTAGTGTTACCTGACTATAAATGTTTGAATTATGAAACTAAATTACATAGAAATAATTTGTTAAAATTATCCAGATTGCTTATGTGCTATATTACTTTATTTTATAAATTTTCTGTATTTTCTATGTAAATACTTTTAAGGTAATTTCTGTCAGCTTGCTCACTTTCCCTTTGCGCTGTATTTTGTTCAGTCATTAGCCCAATCAGTAGTGACGAAGCCGCTTCAAGATTTGTTTTCAAATTTTGTTCATATTTTTAAGAATCCCAGAACCAGGTAACTTCCATAAATTATAATACAAAATTGATGTCAGTGAGAGAAGTTAGGTGCAGGACATAAAACGTAATGCATAATTTGTGAAGTTTAGGAAAAACATTGAAGATTCTCAACATTGTATTTTATTGTCTTCAATGCTACACAAACAGAGTAAAAACTATCAATTACAATGATGTTGTAAGTTTGAGTTACTGTGTAAGACTCTATTAGTGCTCGCAACTTTTGGAGGTAATGAACTCAGCATTCTGCAACAAGTTCTAAATTCTTGTGAAAGAATTTTAAAAAGGAATTACAGCACCATGCTGACCTTTATTTTGCATATAAAAGTTTTGAATCTTAAATCTGAAATGAAATGTTATCCTCTTTCCCATTTTGAAGGAATCAAGTTGGAATAAAGCACTCTGCTTTAATACTGCAGTGGGGCTCTTGCTGGTTTTTTATAACAATATATTACAGTTCCTGGTTTAACTGTCCCTTGTAGGTCGCTTCCAGAGAAGGGAAGGGTCGCTCCCAGCAGGAAGGGAACATCACACGTAACCAGATAACCTATCCCTGCGCAATCAGCTCTCAAACATCCTGTCTGGCCTAAGGGTGGTTTGTAACTTCTTGAGCAAACCCAAACAAGCTTCCAGGCTAAGTGTAGAGATTTTGGGGTTCTTCTGAGTAGTTTTGCAAGCTCTGACTAATTCTGAGTGAGCGTGTTTGGTTTGCCCAAAGAGCGATAGCCTACCAAGATAGTTGATTTCTCCTTTTGGTATTCTTTCAGGTATTTCTAGAGAGAGTCTCTGTTTTGTTTTATTTTTTTTAAAGTAGGTGTTTCCTTGAGATTATTAACTTTATTGTCTTACATTCTTTAACCTGCGAAAGGAAATATCTTATTTTTTCTGTGTTCACCACAAACTGTTCTAGAAATAATGGTCTTGGGTAGCAGCAAGGGAAATTTAAGCTAAACTTGAGGAAAATACTCTGATGACAACGGTTAAGCACCAGAATAGATTGTCTACAGAGGTTACGCTGTTGCTAGAAAGGGTCCAACAAACTTTAAGAAGCATTAGGTATAGCTGATCCTGCCTTGGCACAAGCAAATGTATATGAAGTGACCTCTCAAGGTCCCTTCCACCTTCCATTGTCAATGAGTCAAGAAAAGAAATAAAGTGTGCCTCTTTCCTCTTCAGCCTCAGCAGAGGCTGACTTAGATTCCTTTCCTTTCCTTGACAAGGCAGAATTCATGACCCTGATATACTTTTATTCTGTTGGTTTATTGGTTTATTACCTGTTCGGTTTGTGTGGCTTGAAGAAGCAGGTTTTGCAATTGTATGCAACAAAGATAATCGTGGTGCTTTGTAGTTCTCTTTCACTTTTCTTCTAAGACTGACAAAGGATCTTTACAATATGAATGACATTATAAGTCATTCTTACAGGCTTGAACTGTCATATCCATAAAAAATACACCAACATATGTAAGTCCACACAGAAATGTAACAGGAACAGTTTTGCGTGCTCAAAATCCTGTCCCTTCAAACTCTGATTAGTTGGGGAAAAAAACCCAAATTGTTGACTCTAGGAAGCCATACTGCATTTTCCCTTAATGTATATGTTATATGCAAATTCAGAGTTTGTCATTAGAACTCTGAAATTCTTACCTGTGAAGCCAGGACAGTTTTTCCAGGTGGAAAGATGTTTAATTTGTTGGGATGGGGGTATGGTAGTTAAGCTCATTTGACAGAGAGCTCTCTCACGTCCGAAATCCTAGAATGAAATTCTTTGCATGTGTTTATGCATTTGGTGAAATCAGAGGTCTTTGTACTGTGTTTACTGAACAGCTTTTATGAGATATAAATACCAGCACATTCTGGTAACTTTCTAACAAACAGAATGGTCTACTCAATCCCAATATGGTCCTGTGTTAGAGCAGATTGGATAGTACACTTCAATGATGGGAAATGCATTTAAATTTTATCCAATGGAGTGTACGGTTTATAAATTTAGATACATTGTGGGTGTATAGAAGCTGATTGTATAGCATTATTCATTACGTGCCTTATATCAAGTTTTGGCTCTTATTCTGTTCAATGATTGCACATTAGCATTCTTCTTGATCTTTGGTGTGTGAAGCTTCCTGCAGAACTGGTTTGAACTAGTCGCTCCTGCTTAAAGAATATTCTTTCTTCTGTTCCTGTCGTTGAAAAACCCATTATTGATAGTTGATGATTTTCCAGTACTCTTCCCAGTTCATAAAACTACAAACTGGATGCTCAGAGACCAGCCATGTTTCTGAAACAGCATTGATAGGTGGATAGATAGGGGACTGATGGATCACTTACGAAAGGCTTTGATGATTACCTTCTACTTTGGCCACAGGTAGAAGGTTCTTCTGTGTCTTTCTGAGTGATCAGTTGGGTTATCAGCTGACTTGCAATTAAAATAATAAGGCAATTATTAAGTCAGGAGTTCTGGAAGTGATAGTCTAAATTGCACTGACCGCAGAATTAGTAGTTTGTGAATTAGTAGCTTGTGGGGGAGAACACGGTTATCCTTTCTCTTCACTCTCTGCAAAGCACATGCCTCTTTCTACTACACTGAGTTTATTTTAGCCATGTGCTTTTTGGTGTGACATGCTTTCATTCTACTTTGTGGGTAATCTTCCTTAGAGACAGAGAAGTTGGGCTGCTAGAAATGGGGCAACATCTTTTCTGATAGTATTAAGATCATGGTGGCGGTGGTGGTTGTTATTGTTGTTGTTATTATTATTATTATTATGAGGTGAGAATTTTACCAGTAGCTTTAATGGCTGATAAGAATAGCTGATAAATGAACAAAGCCAGGTATGGCATAGACTATTGTCCTGGTTTCAGCTGGGATAGAGTTAATTGTCTTCCTAGTAGCTGGTACAGTGCTGTGTTTTGAGTTCA
>JAVJGG010000039.1:21337552-21378387 GCA_035590195.1 Aviceda cuculoides
GCCCGGCCCGGCCGCTCCCTGCGAGCTCCCGCGGCCCCCGGGAGCGGAACGGGTCGTCGTCAGACCCCGCGGGGGCCGCGGCGGCGGGTGTACCCCGGACCCGAAACTCGCTTGCCCTTGTGGCGGTGGGGGGTGACCGGGCTGCGGGCGGGCAGCCCTCCCCGCCGGTCCCGGCCGAGCGGGCTCGTCGTGCGGCGCAGGAGAGCGCTCCGCGTTGGGGCTGGCAGCGAGCGGAGGAGCCCCTGTCTCAGGCCGGGGAGGAGGGAAGGCTTCGCACCTCGGTAACCCGTTTTAATCCAGAGCTCTTAAAATGAATTTCCCTTTAAGTGTTTCCTTTTCGTTCGGTTTTGAGTGGTTCGGTCAGTTTGTTTCCTGTTTGGCAAGTCCAGTTTACTTTTTTTTTTTTTTTTGAAACTTGAACTTCTAAATACCTTCTTCCTTTGCAATATTTTTGCCTATTTTGTCAACGGACCGTAAAAATCCAGCCGGAGCAGGAGCTCCGTGCTGCCGCTTCTGCAGGCTGGGTGCTCCCGTTCCTCCTGATGGGGTGTACGCAAAACCACTTCTCTGCTTGCTTGGTGCTGCTCATGTAAATATAATACAAAGGTGTGCGTGCTTAATAGTTCTCTCTGAATCGATGATGCTTTAATAACGTATGTGACTAAGCGGGTAAGGAAGTAATGGAGTTCATTTAGCTTTGCTTTAAGTCTTCACAATGTAGTTTAGCAGGTTTGCTGCTGTGTGTATGTTCAGGTAATGGCTTGAAAATGTTGGTGGAATTTAATATGATGTTAACATATGCGATTAATATCTTAGCTAAATCTTAAAAAAAAAAACTAGAAACCAATCACTTAAGAACAGCTTTGACTATAAAAACAGAAGAGGAGATCAGAATTTATTCTTACACCATTTTTTCTCTGATACATCGGATTGTCATTAATATCAGTAGGATTGGTACGCTCTACGCGGTATGGCAACGTGTATTTGTTTCAAGCTGAACTCTTTACTTAATTTTCTTTCCTGTGGTATAAAAATATTTAACTATGAAAAAGAAGAAGGATTAAGACCAATACAAAATTATATTTCCTTTCGAAGCCATATTTGCATAGTCTAAGGGCTGCCTTCCTCCCCAGATGGCTTCTGTAAATTCTGGAAAGTGAGCCGCTTCACTAACAGCTTTATGTGACTTGGATAGGACAGACAGATTCCCGCTGCATCAAAACTGTTAATCCCTCTTTTGCAAGGTGTGGGGCAGGAGTGTAAACACTGGTCTCTCACCTCCCAGATAAGTGATCTGCTCAACTAGGCTAGATGATAGTCTGAATTGCATTCAATTAATTAAATATTCATTAGAATAAATACTGTGCAGTCCCAGGCTTCCTCTACTCAGATAAGTATGTCAACAGTTTGATTATAGACTCAAATGCTGTTTCTGCTCTACGAAGTATGTTTAATTTTCAACATCTGTTTTAGTCACTGAATTCATTAAGTCATGCTGATGAAAAATAATTTCTCGCTGAAGTGTTTTGCTGGATTAGACTTTAAAGACAAAAGAGGGTGTAGTTCAGATCGGGCTTTGTGTGGGTTGCAGTGTTAATGGTGGAGAGGGAAGGTGCTTAATAAAGATTATTAGGAAGTTATTAAAGAAGAAAACACTAAGAAACAGGGAGGTCATCTGGGAGTGGGCAGAAGTTGTATACTTGGGGCTGAATGGGAGTTGTCAGAAAGAAGTGCTGGGAAGAGCGTAGGGAGTTTCCGGAAGAGTTGATTCAGTTGCCCTTTGAGCAGATCACATATAGCTGCATAAACTGAATAACGTAATCATACCTAACTCACATAGATGTTTTAACTTAACACTAGAATTTTCAGTTCATGGCAGCCTAGAGCTGTGTGTGGTTCAAGCTACTTACTGTCAACAAGGCAAAGGGCTATCTTTGAGTAATATATAATTTACTTCTGCAGAGCTTTGTAGATTGATGGTAACAAAGTCTATGTCACTGTTGATACGCTGTCTTGTTATTTAGTCACATGGTTGGTGTGTTCTGTTGTGTTTATGCACATTTTTAATAAGCTAGAGGGAGGGAACATTTGAAACTGGCGTGTGCATAGAGTACATGTGTTTGTATTTTTTGTAGTTCAGGATTCAGTTTTCTTTACTTTTTTGGTCTAACTTTTTTTTATCCTTGATGTAGAAGCCAAGTGCTACTCCCAGCCATGGCAAGCTTCATCTGGAGTAATTCATGGCAAATTTTGCTCTCATCTGCTTGATCTAAATGAATAACGTTGTTTAGAATAAATTCTTTTCCAGTATGGTTTACATGTATGAACCCTTTCACCACGGTCATGAAAAAATAACATGAAATGGCACACACAAGATGTCCGCTGTCGGTGTGGCGGGAAAGATTCTGAAAGCGTTCGTAGGAGTTGCCTATCCATGTGAGAAATATTTGAGTAGGATCTTTCCACAGCTGGGCTCGGTTCTGCGAAGTGCTTAGGGCTCTCGCCTCCCGTTGTGAAAATGGTATAATATTAACCAGCTTTTAAGATTTGTCTGCATTGTTTGAAACAGCCCTCAAATGTAGCCTGCCGCTTCCGTATTTCAGCTGCCAAATGTAACTCATAAATTCTGATTAGATGACTGGATTGCTTGTAACTAACAAGACAATATGGTATGGATAAAAGGTTTTGATGTAGATGAAGTTCTCACCTTAATCACTGGTCTGTCTGAAGCTAAGGGAAACTTGTTGAAATAAAAGGTAGCGCAGTGATTGTTTTTGCATCAGATTTGCACATGATGACTGGGTAAGTCTATCAAATGCTTCATTTTAAAATTTAAAAATCTTATTTAAAAACCTTCAAGACTAGCAAAAATAATTTTCAAAGTGTCAGCATATACCTTTTGAAATTATCCTTATAAACCTAGACCCAGAACGACTCATCAGGTCGCTACAAATCCCGAACCCAGTCGTGCCACTGAAATCCGCAACAGCGCCGGGCCCTCCCCGTGACAATCCCACCCTCCCCTTCCTTCTCCCAGGTATGAAATGTTGCCTCTCCAAAGTATTGTAGGACATTAGAGAGTAGCCTGAGCTACGCCCCTTGGGAATGATGGAAAAATGGAAGTAGCCCGAGGTCCTGTGCCGTCGCAGCAGTACCTCCTGCAGCGCGCTCCGGAGGCCGTGGAGGCGGCGTCGCCTTGTGCAGAGGAGGAACCGCGAGCGGGCAGCTCGGGCTGGCACGGAGTCGCGGGTTTCTGGCTTCTCGCCTCCCTCCCAGCCTGCGCGAGTCCAGCCTGCTCGGCTGGTATGGGAGGAAGGGCAGGCAGGTCCCTGTCTGTAGAGGAGCAAGGGAAACGTATCTGCATCAGAGTTCTTTGGAAATGAAAGAGTTTGGGTATCTTAAAAATGAGCATAATTTCATCCGAGCAAAACGTTCTGAGGTTCTGGGTGATAGTCCACATAGGATTAGACCATCCTTTTGAATATTATAAAAGTATATTTCAACTTAAAATGCTCTAGTCTTCTCAGTTCTGAATGTATTCCTCTGAGAACACATAGGTAACTAGATAAAATAATTTCACACATTATCCTCTCTAAACTAGACGGTGTGAGTTACATATTCCAAAGCCCTGTGGCAGCATGATTGAGTTCAGGCAGGTTTGTCCAACTTTTCGGTAAACTGAAAATGTGCCTTAGAAGTTCATGCGCAGTGCTGACCTTGTCCTGTGCCATACGATGGTAGTCAACTCTGAATAAACAGTTACTGCCCTCCGCGGTGCTCGTGCTGTCGACGGCCAGAGCCAGTGGTGCGAAGCTCGGCGCTGCCTTGCCTGGCTCACAGGAGGTACTGGGAGTCAGGGGTATGCCTGCTGTGAAACTGGTGTGAAGGAAGTACCAGCGGGCATTCATTTTTTTAAGTCTTTTACTTCTTAGTTGAAATTCCGTAGGTGGCAAGAGTGACGTAGGAATTGGACAGTGTGTCCTAGACCTCCATACTGTCTCTTTTCCCGTCCCGATAGAGTTCTGTTGGCGTCGGTGGGTCCCCTTCCTTGACGGACCTACCTCAGGTACACGGCGTGTGGGAGGAGCAGTAAGCAGCTTTCTAAGTTTTCTGCAGCAGTTACGATTTTGAGATTTCTTAATTACTATGATTGCTGCTAAAACAGTTTCTTTTCTACTTTTGATTTCTCTTTCCTGGTGCTGTTATGATTCACTCTTGGGAGATTTGGAAAACTGCTTCAGGCTTCCTAAACTTATGCAACAGTTCACAACTGGAAATCTGACCTACTTCAGAGCTGCTCTTACCCAGTGAAGAATGTCTCTGAGACTGAACTGCAGCAATATGAACTTCCCAAGCACTGCCCACGGGTTAAGGGAAAAAATGATTTATTATGAAAATTGGAAGTTTGTACCATGAGGAAGAATAAATAGTATGCTGGAAACGAACAAGCTGCCCAATCCTTAGATTAGATTCAGTGGGAATTTTGCTTACTTGGATAAAGAACTGGATATGCTGACTTCAAGCAATATGTACGATTTGTTGTAACTGGTGGTGGTCCACAAAATGGAAGACAGTGTCCGCAATTGCTTGTAGACAGTGCTGGGAAAAAAATCTATTTGAAAACGAAGAAAACTGCTGTCACTTGCAGATTTCTGTAATTTAAAAACGCATATTTCATTTTTCATTCAAGAATGTGCAAATGTTCTATGTGGGCATCTTTTCTCATAGGTGTCAATTACAGAGTTTTGTAACCACTTTTTGAAACAATTGCCGCTGCTTGGTGCATTGGGTAGTGACCTGATGTGGTTTGTGGCAGTTCCTCTGCCCTTTCATTTCAGTGTTTGAGCAAAATACAAATTTTCTTCCCGTGGTGAAACAAAAAGCGTTGAAGATGTACATCCATTTATACCAGCTGACCTTCGTATGTAACATGAAAGACTGTAAATAAAAGCCAGTGTCTGTGGAAAAGGGACATGGGATCCTTGAAGACCTAGTTCAGTATGTTGGCTTTGATTTGTATCCTATTCTGTTAGCGCTTACAGAATATAAGGATTAATTCCCTCAGGCCAGCAAAGAGGTGGCTGAGAAAAAACAAACTTAAAACTGAGAGCAGCAGATCGCGTACTGCCACGCTGTGTATGGGTTAGTTCCTTTGGGGTGGAAAGGCCCTGGCTCTAAAACATTGAGATCCACTGGCCAAAATCACTTAGAAATATGTTTATAGCTGATGACCTTATTCAGATTACTTTGGGAATCCACGTAAGCCTGAGCTCTGAGCATAAAATGTTTTAGAGATTAAAGTGCAGTAATCACTGAATCTTTGCTTATTTTCTTCCTTGCAGGGCACTATTCGAAGGATTATTATTGAGAATCCTGATCAGGTAGGAAAACTGTTTAGTGCTGGAGTTCTGCTCGTGTAACTCTTCCTCCCTTAGTTATCCCGATTGGGTAAAGTGCTTAGCTACTTCCACTGGAGTACGCTAAATATTTTGAAATCCTGTGGCCCATACCTCTGATGGTGAGAGGTGAAATTGTTCGGGATTAAAAACGCTATAAAATCACCAGTCAGGCTTCTCACCTCTCAGCAGTTAAGTCTCTATTAATATGCTTCAGTAGCACTGCTAGCGGAGTTAGTTTCTGTTTCTACTGTGTTTATTTCAAACATTGTCTAGGTGGAAGCACAGTCACTTTGTTTCCAAATGGACATAAACTGAAATATATGTATCTTAAAAGAACGATCTCGAAGTATATGTGTCTTCAAATTACAAAAATCCTGTATAATTTTTTAGTCAAGATTACACTAATTCTAAATTTCCTGTTTGACAGCATTTATGAATGTTTTTATTAAACTGTTTTACAGGAGCCGTTATCCCCATTTCTTAGAGGGGGGAATTTCTGTCCTGGAAATAATGTCATCTATGAAAAGACAATAAGAAAATATGAGCTATTAAATCCCCACCAAGTAAGTTGGTTGTTTATATAACCTGTTGCAAAAGAAAATGGCGGTGGTAGCAAAAAACTAATGTTTCTGGGTGGTTTTTGTTGTTGTTGGGAACTACTGCCAACCTGAGAATTGCCGTGTTGAGGTATAGGACACATTCCCAAAGTAAAGGAAACCATTTCTGCATGTAAGGAGAACAGAAGTTGGAGCATCTGCTGTATTTTTACTAAGAATTTATTATTTCAGACTGACAATGAAAACTGCCGTTGTATCTCTGGCACTGTCAGTCTTTATCTGAAGATTGACTGAGAATTAGTGTCTTGCAGTAGCTCCACAACAGAATGACCAATATAAATTTTTACAAAAAATTAATTGAAAAGACAATTATTTTTTTTTCCTACTCATTCTTGAAAAAATATATTTGGCAAAGCTGTCTGAAATTTCGTCTTAGAATTGGTGTTTTGTCAATAGCAAAAATATTATTCCTTTTTTATTGCTCTGAAACACTGTTGTTTTCAACAGGAAAAAAATTGAAATGAAGGGTATTTCAGAGTGAAATATATGGCTTATAAAAACAAGACGCATGTGTCCCTTATGTATTGTACGCTCCGAATCTGGAATTGCTGAATGTATTTATAGAGGAAAATGTCTTGAGCCATTTCCTATACTAACTTTTTCCTGACGTAACAAAAACTCAGTGAGTAGTTCAACTGGAGCTCTTTTTTTAATCTCTAAAATACTTAATGAAATAGGATATGGATATGTTTTAAATTAAATAATGGAGGTCCCCATTGCCTGAGTACGTTAAGAGTAACATCATAATGAAACACACAGCTCAGGAAAGGTGCCTCTTCTGTGCTTTTCATTTGCAGCTACTAAAATTTGAGGAGTTGGTGAAAGTGTGAGGCAAACTCATGTCCAATTAGGAAAAAAAGCCATTTTATTAGGATTATTAAAATATCTGAAACTGTCATCAGTCGTTCCATGCAAAAACACATTTCATTCATTTATATGGTCATATTAAGCTTCCATCTCATTAAGATGTGTCCAGCAGCTTAAAAAAAACCCCCGTTCTTGTTTCTAGGAGAAGCAGTATCAGTTTTCGCACCAGTGTCAGCTTCCCCAGCAAGCCGATCAGTGCCATGTTGCCCAGCCCTTCCAGCACTCTGAGCAGTCGCAAGTCACTCACCAGTGCCAACAGACACAGACCAGTAGCCCTTGTGAAATAATTCCAGTCTCTGTGAGCGATGACTGTGGAGGAAATACAGTGAGGAGGGTAACAGTTCAAACCTGTGAACCGGTAAGAATAATTTGCTGAATGTGTTACTATTCACAATGTATTTTTGTTTAGTATGCAGAGTACAAAACTTTACAGATACATAAAATTCCTAATCCCCTATTTCAAAACCTTTTGTTCAAACTCACAGTAGGGTGATTAAGCACCATACACCCATTGCTAAGTAAACAGCAGTTTGTGTGTCTGTCACAGGTAACTACTTTGTGTGCTGTGACTGCAGATGTTGTCTAGAACTGTCCAGGACTTTGTCACGTGCTGTTAAAAAAAAAAAAAAAAAGCTGCTTTAGGTGTTGTATCCTATTTTTTGTTGGCATAGACCTGCGCTTAGGTGTACTGACTGATCATCATTGTGTTGTCCTTTAAATGTGTTAAGTCTTGATGGTTTGTTTGGTTTTCTTTCTTTATCTGGGAGCGTTACCCATTGATTGAGTCAGGTTTCATCTGTAAGTCTTTATACAACAAAGACGGAGTAATGTAAGACTTATGCCTCTAGTTTTGGAGAAAAGATACATTGCTTTGTAAACTCGACATACATCAATTCAGGATTGCTTTCTACCTAAACTGATCAATAAGGCCTTCAAATATCTTTCATTTTGATGAAGAAGTGCTTGACGTGGATTCACTGGAAGCACAAAACTAGCTTCCTTTGCCCTTCATTTCACAGCAGGTTGCGAGTTCTGGCGTTTCGAAGGGCTGCAGGGGACTCGCCATACGTGTATACTGTTATTTCTGTTGGGGGAGGGGGTGTAGCAGTCCTCCCGAGCATCTGTTCAATACGTGGGTGGCAAGACGGACACGCTTGGTGACCCCAGCGTCAGACCTACGTGGAATCTTCCATAGCCAGACTCCCCTAACCAACTTGGGTACAGTTTGTTGCTGTTGAAATTCTTTTATTGTTCACATATGTAAACATTTGAACTGTGACAATACAAATACCATTTTTGCAGTGGGAAATCTTGCACCCGGCTGGTTTTATATGGGTGGTGCCCACAGGTGTTTATCCACTACAGCTATGGAAGCATGTATAGTAATGAGATTTCCTAATTCTCAACACTTTCCATATTAGCATGATGATGATGATATTGCTGTAGAAGATACTACTTTGTGTATTCTTGTTGTAAAGGAAGTAATTTATTTCTGTATAGTTTACTGAAAACCAGAAGATACGGAAGACTCAATAGCAGGGAAAAGAATAGTGTAAACAAATTGCAAACTAGTAAAAACAATCAAAACCAAATCCATCATACTTGTAGCATTTTCATGCTCAGCTTTCATCCCAAAGAAGGGAACTCCATTATGATCATCTTGCATATTTTCCGCTAGGTGAATTGCTCCCAGGAAAATAATGACCAGCTGGACTGCCGCTACTTCGGTGAGCTCCTTGCTGAACTGCACCGCAAGACCAACGACTTGCACAGTTGTTTACTACAGCATGTGGAAAAGATAGGAGGAAGGTATTGGCATTATACCTGTTCCGTCATTTCCGTATTCCAGAAATCCTGGCATTGCACAGCTGAGAGGACAGTCTTGTTTGCAAGTTGTTTTGTATTTGTTTGTTTGGGTTTTTTTTTTCCCCCCACAACTAGAATTGACTATGTATTTTATACATTCATCTAATTTGCTGAGTAACTGAGGACATAAAAATGCTGTAAGCCAAGTAAATGTATTGAATTTGATGCTTTTTCAAATTTGTTTAGACTAATATGCAATAACAATTATGTATCCCATGCTCTGACATATATTTAATGATAAATTCTGTTATTACATCCTGGAGAAACAACCCAAATGTCCAAATTGCCGTTTCCTTTGTTCTGCCATGGTATTATGTCATGGATTAAAAGATGGCCACAATAAGGCATAAAGCTCAGTATCTACATGCAAATTAATGTGAAGCATGTGTTCTGCAGAGCCCTACAGCTTGTCTTTGAAAAGAAATGTGAACACAGCAGCCAGTAATCTGAGTCTTCACAATGTTCTCAGCCCTCCCTCACCATCACCATTACTTCATTCTTCCCCCCCTCGCTCCCAGTCTTGTTCGGTGCTTTCCAAGTTCACTGAGAGAAGAAAAATGATCCCCATAGCAGGGGAAAAGTGGAATTGAAGCATCACAAAAAACCTGACACTGCAAAGTAAACACTTCAGTATATTGCAGCATGGTTCTGGGTAAACCATTACCCAGCCAACTAAGAATGTAATTGGGTTAACTGAACATAATGGGGATAACTGCCCAAAGAAACGGAGGTAGTTAGCCTGTGTTAACTGTACTGCTATTGGTATTCCAGTCTCCTCAGGTATTTCTACACGGAGCCATTATTTAACAACTTGTGTTGCCTAGCACCTTAAAAGGAAGGTAACAGCTCTTAATTTGAGAAAAGATCCTTCCTTGCTCTGTATTTTAAAGACAATCTTTTTATAGTTGCGAATGTGGGCACGAATTCTTAAAGTTCTCAAGAAGCTTTCTGGTAATCGTTCCCTTGGATTTTGTCTGTTTTACAGGAACCACGACATGGAACTTACGTGTCAGGTAAGCGTCGGCGTGCTCTTAGCCAGCTCTTCCCTGACATGTAGTGCTAGTAACAGTGGTGTGGGTTTTCAAGCAAATTAAGCCAAGCCAGTTTAAATGAAGGATGCTGGTCTTTGTTGGTTAACGATTCCTGCTTGTTAATAACATTCAGAGCCTGAAACCTACTGCTAGGCATGCATTTGCAAACGTGATGATACTGAAAGGAAACTTTAATAATTTGCATTATTCCAGTATGAGAGTCAAATTTTTAAACTCTTTCCTGTTGTGCCATAACGCTTCCATTGTAAAACGAACTTACACAGCTACACATATTTTCACTATGCTTGTTTTGCAAAGGACCTTTCACTCTCTTACCAGTAAAGCTGCTGTTCAGCCACGCGGGCTGCCACGCGCTGCCAGAAGTGAATGCTGCCTCTCGCAGAAACGAGGAGCTTAAGCTGGCAGAGCAGAGTTCCTGCGTCTACAGAGAGTTCACTTTTATGAATTGGGCCAGGACAGAATCATCAGCACCTCTGTGACCTTTAAAGCCATCGTGTATATGGCAGAAACCTTTGTCTAGGATTAAATTACATGAAGCGATGCCACTTATTCACTGGCAGTACCTCCTGTGACACACCGGTCACCTTGAGTTCACTGACAGTCTGTTCTTAGGAGCAAATCTCGTGGTTTTGAACAATCGTAAACTGCTGGGAGTTCTGCTTTAGCGTCAGCTGTTACTTTCTTGAGAGAGGATTGTTTTGAATACTGCTTTTAAAATAAATGTTAAACTCGATATGATTTGAATATATGCTTCATGTATCACTTCATCTCAGTTTTTATATGGCACACATATATAAGACTTTGGAAATTTTCTGGATACACTTTGATCTATTTTCATTCTTATTTGCCTTGTACTAAAGGCGTTTTTCATAGCAGACCTGTGTAATTAATGGAGAAACCACATTATGATCTACCAGGCAAAATTCTTAATCAAGATGTCTGCCCTTTCCTCCCTTCTTTGCTTAGACTGAAGATATTGAAGATTTAATTCCTAAAGGACTGTCTGAGGCAACAAAGCAGCAGATTCGTTATCTCCTCCAGGTACGTGAGTGGGATGGAGGGGGGACGTGGAAGCCTCCAGTAATGTGGAAGAGTGGAAGTTGGCTTACACCTACCAGGGACTTTGTACCTAACATCCTTCACTCCATATTCCGCTTATTCCGTTTTTTCTAGAGTAAAGGGTATGGAATCACACAGGTGGCTTGAGGTGACATGTTGTGGCAGTTGGTTTCACAGACTACTCGTGTATTTTAAACTGAGCTTTACTGGTGCTTTCTTGCAGTTTCACTGGAAACCATCTTGGCTTTTGACCAATTATAGGAGAACACAGATCTTTCATCTTTTTATTTTTTTGGGTTGTATATTAATGCTTCACTTCAAAAGCGAAAGGCAAATAGTAGGTGCTTTACTGAATATTGAATTGGCCATCAATTGCCAACTACACGTGATGCTTATTAGGTCTCACCTTTTAGAAGTGTTTTGGTTAAAAACCTCTAACATAGCACTAAGTTCGGAGGCATGCTTATGACATTTGGTGACAGAACATAACCATTTCTGTTCTGGTTCCATTTATAAAGGCTTTTGTGTTTCTTCTGACCTTGTTCTTCAGCTGCCTCACCATCTCGACCTGCCTTGTCAATCGCCAGCCTCGTGGCTGTGAGGCAGTCGGACACGAACGCAGGGTTCTGATAAGGGTGGTTCATTCTGTTGCTTCCCAGCACTGTAATACTCTGCAATGTGTTTTTTAGAAAAACACTCGACCTCTTTATGAAGTGCTTTGAAGCTAGTTGGAATTGGCCCCTGCCTTTGATAAAACATTAAAAACCGTGCTGGAGCATGAATCCCACTGTCGACTCCACAACCATCTGACATGTAGGTATGTTAGAACAGGATCCCAAACCACCTGCGCTGCTCAGCAGGTGTGTCTGGATCTGGGCTCTCTGAGGGACGGCTAAGGTGATCCTACCTGGGAGCTGCAGCTTAGATTCACTTCCTGGTAAAAAAAAATCCATTTGAATAAAGTTGTGAACGAGCAACCTGGTCCGACTTCACAGCTGATCCTGCTTCAGGCAGGAGGGCTGGACAAAGCGACCTCCCAACTTGAATCATCTGCGATTCTTTTACAGTGAAGGTGGACGCTGATGCCAAAATAGTTGACGACCTCGTGTTAGACCACTGTCCCAGGAAGCTGGTTCAGCTCACCCACCTCTGTGTGAAAGAGCCGAAACACCGATTTCCCGCTTTCTCTATGTCCACGTTCTCACAGCTGTGCTTAAAAAAAAAAAAATGCAGCTAAAATGTCTTTTGGGGCACCGGACTTTGTCAGCGTACATACGAAGCGTGCTCACGGACCACAGCCCTCGGACGGGGTTAGGTTCGGAGTGGTTTTACATCCGAGGACGACCCTGAGCGCTCACCCTGCTCGGAGCAACGCGCGGCCGGGTACGCCCAGGCTCAGGCTCAGGGCAGGGAGATCTCGCTGTAGGAGTACATGGCGCCTCTGGAATTCAGCAACCTCTGGCACTAAGTAATTGCTGAGTGGGGGTTTACTTCTGTTTTCAGTCTAAAGTCAACCATTAATTCCTTCTTTTGATTTACTCTTGTAGTATATTTCATAATAAAACCAACAAAACCGTAAGTCAAAACTGAAATTCCACTTTAATGAAAAAACAAAGGAACAGGTGAGTGAGTTAGTTACACTAGAAATGTTATTTTTGAATCCTCAGTCACATAATAGCACCAGTGTGGGGATAAAAAATAGGACAAGGGCTAATCAACGTATTGATGGAGATCTTGATAGCAACAAATAAAGTTAAGGGAAAGTATCAGAGGAAGAGAAACAGACAGGATTTCACTTTTGTCCAGATAGTAAAAAAAGAATAAATACATCTTTTGCACAGAATATTCAGCCCTTCCAGATGAGTCAAAACTTGAGGAATTACTTGGTGTGTTCTTTCAAAATCTATTTTCTTCTTTGAAATATTAGAAAAGTATCACAAAATGCAGCAATTTGTGTTTTAACATCAATCAATACACAGCTGTTTAACATGCATTAAAAGAAAAAAAGGGAACACTGTTGGGCTGTTGGGCACTACTGATGTTCTTTTTCACCCAGCTGACCCCTTTAATCTTTAGAATCTTTTTCCTTTTGAAGGGAGGAGTTGGTTGTATGGTTCTTATTTAAATTCTAAAAAATTTTAATTACATTCTCTTGCCCTTGGGCTGAAAGCGTGCTTTGCCAGATCTCAAAGACAATGACTTATTCCTCTGTGACTTCTCAGGTAAGGTAGTAATTTTTTTTAAATCAGTGTTAAGTCACAAAGCTCTAAATGCTCAAAAAAATGACTGTGCAATATTAACACATTTATTTTTCCCTTTATTGGTGTACAAATGCAGTTCTTTCTTTATTCTCGTTTGTTCCATTTTAAAAACGTTACCCTGTGTTACAAGGCAGTAATTTAAAAACTATGCCATTTGCAGAACGAAGTGCCTGAAAAATGCGTTTCTTTATATAAACTGTGTGCACTTTAAAGAATGACGTGCAGTAGTTCTCAAAGTTATTTTCAGCTGTATAGCAGTTTTCCATTCTACCTATTGTCAAGCATATTGTGAACAAAGTTTACTAATGAGTCAGAAACACACATTTTCTTTTTTTTTTTTCCCCTCCTAGATGAGAGTGACATCAGATAAATCTTTGAGACTCGTGCTTTCCACTTTCAAAAATTTACGTGAAGAGCTTTGCCATTTGCAGGATGACTTGGGGGTAAGCCGTGTTTTTCAGTTCCCGGGGCCTCATCCATTTGTTTTTGCCTGTCAGTAGGAAGTCTGTGAGAATGAAATTTAAACTCTTAAGTCCAGGCTTTAGTTGCTTTAATGGAAATAGCTGGTTTATTAATGGATTTGCAAGACTTGTACAGTGGGTGAGGTTAGATTTCTTTCTAGCAGTGGTTTTCAAGTGTTCAATTTGTGGAAGCCTAAAAAACCAAATCCTTTCAAAGGAAGAAAAGACCCCGCTGAGTGCAATTAAAGCTCTGAATTGGTATATACACTGCATATATAATCTACACTGGTGTAGACATATGGAACTGTGTTTTTACTTTGAACGTGGACAAGGAGCGTACACCCAGTGCCTGTTCACCAGCGCTGTTCCAGGAATTGGGAGACTTCAGGTCCATTCGCTCCTGAAAGCTGTTGTCAGCTGGTGGCTTTAACAACTGCAGGGGTTCTCCAGTGTACAGGCATCCCAGTTTGGAAGCTGGAGCTCTGCAGCTACTGATACAGACAGTAGAGAGTTGCCGTTAGGAAAGCAGAAACATGTCCCACGCCAGCCCAAGTACTTGGCACCGCTGGGAACTTCAGTGTTCTCCTGTAAAATGTAAAGTTCAGGGAGGGGAGGGGGAGTTTTAACTCTCACCTTTAACATAGAACAAAGAGTCTGTGCAGTGAAATGGTCTCAGTTAATGGGGTTTCGGTGGCTTCTGTTTAATAACTATGAATAATTCTTTCTGGGACTGAAAAGAACAGTGTGCAGGATCCCAGTGCTTACCACGCAACACAAAGCCACAGATAGCTACTACAGTGGTGGGCAACTGTGTGCTATGTATGTAATTACAAACCCAGTATTTTCTCAGTTCTAAACCATCAATTACCGATTACTCCATATGTTGCACTTTCAATCTGGGAAAAGTTTACTGAAAAACTGCAGCTCTTGACTGTAAACACCTTGTCTTACAGAGGTTAGAAACCGACAGTGTCTTACTTAAGAAGGATTTGGCTTTTAAAGATGCTCAAGTAAAAGAATATGAAACTATGTTGGCTTCTCTGAGAGAGAATAATCGTCAGCAGCAGGTAAATCTAAAAACCTATTTTCAGTTTGTTTATTACAGTCAGCCAAAACTAGCCACTATGCTGACTTTTGGGCATTCGGAGTAACTGCTGCCTGCTATACATTTGGGTACGTGTGTGACCCTGTCGCCTCCTTAAGGAACACCGCGCGTTCATTCCACTTCTGTGCTTTCCAGCAAGGACTCAGAGAGAGCACTGCAAAATGTCGCTCTCTGGAAGAACAGCTCCTCTCTCTGCGGCTCGGGGAGGGAGAGAAGGAGTGTCAGCTGAAGGAACTGGAGTACTGCAAGCGTGCCCTGGAGCAAGAGATCCAGAGCCTTAAACTACAGGTAATAGGCTCGACTGTTCTGTGTTCAGTAGCTGTTATTCACAGATACAGCTGCATTAGCATATGAAAATTCAGGATGAAAACTCTCTTTCTAAAATTAAAAAAATACTTCATTTTCTGTAGGCCTGCTCTAATCCAACACTACAGACCACCACAGATGAACTCTCTAGCCGTTATGTAGAGATGATCAATAACTTGAGAGAGGATAAAGATCGTGAGATCCGCAGTCTTAGGGTAAGTTGATTCACTTGGCATGTGTGAATTCCTCACCTTGTACGACTGCAGGGAAACAGCTGCTTCTTTAATTAACGAACAGAAAAGATCTGCCTTACATACTCCTTGGCTATCTTTTGGTTTTGCCATTACTTTATACGTAGACACTAATGATGGCTCGGAAACCCTTGTGGTAGAACATAAAACTGTGATTTAAAAAATACAATTCCTTAGATGTAGAGATTTGGGAGTAATCAGATTAGCAGTCTTCTCCTAAAGGGCTATTTTGTGTGTCCTGATAAAGTGAGAAACTAGCCAAAAGACAACCAACACAAAACAAAAATCCTAGTCAAGACTGTATGTAGGAAACAGCTCTCATTTAAATAATCGTAGTAATATTTTACCACCCTGGAAGCCAGTTCAACTTGTTCAGTGTTGTATTAGCTTTACTGAGTTATAGAACTACTAACTTGATACTGGGTACAATTCAGTCCAGTTAGCACTTCTGAATTTGCTGTGCAGCTCAGCATTGTTATTTGAAAATCATTGAGTCTTACTGTTAATGATTTTAATGAAAAAAATACCTCTGGAGTCCTCAGTAAGTACTGAAGGGTCACCTGCAAGGAGCACCAAACACCTAACTATTCCTTAACGTGTGTTTTGTAGTCTCAGTTATGCCAATTCCAGCAAGATATATCAAAGAGAGAAGGAAGTAACAGTGACTTGCAAATAAGGTTGCATGAACTGACATCGATGTTGGAGGAGAAAGATGCTTTTATTAAACAACAGCAAGAGGTAAAATAATACAACTTATTTCTCTTCTAAGAATTTTTATATTTAAGCCTCCACTTACTGTGTAGGTGGAAGCTTGCTCAGAAGTCACTTGTACTCTCCTGGTTCAGGAATCCGGGTTAAGGATTTTTTTAACTCAGTGCTGTTCCTCTGCCAGTCTTCTGGAAGGACAGACTTTTTCGGACTGCTCTTTGAGAGGAATTTCTGCAAGTATTTTGTTGTGACTTTAGTGAATTAATACTTCAGAAAACGTTATTTCATTTGAATGTTTACATTTTGTTTTCTCAGGACCTCTTCCGACTGAAGCATGAGAAGGTATCAGGCAGTCAGTCCCCTGGTGTAACAGCTGTCATCACTAAGAAGTAATGTAGTTATTCACCTTTCTTAAAAATACATCCTTTTGCTTTTCCATTGTATAGTCTCTATTAACTAAGTTACTCCTGCAAATGTCTTAATGCTGCCTGTTCAACTTCAAGGGGAGACAGTGGAGACAGGTTTTCCTGTCCGGGGAGGATTCAATACTAAGCACTGTAACAGCAACTGGAGCGGTGGCCAGCACGTTAAAGGGACATTGAAATGACTGTATTAGCTTTTTAGTAACCAGTGAAAATCTTTGGGGATTAATGTGTGGCAAGATCAGAGCTAGTGCTCTGGACATGGGTACGCAGACTTCAGCTTACAGGTTTGCAACTCTCTTAAATACAGGTACAGGAATCAGTATCCTATTCTGGGTCTCCTGTCTGATGACTACAAGGTTACACCGCCTGTCAATAAATCACAAACTATTGTAATTGAGAGGACTGGAGAGATATGGAAACACGTAAGTTTACCTAGAGAGCAACTATTCAGTCTCTGAAATTCCCAAGTATTCGGTTTAACTTCAAAGCAAGTATTAGCCAAAAGTGACATCGGAGAGAAAGCCATAGTGTTAATTTAACTTGGCTGCAAAAAGCACAAAAGTGACTGATGAAAGTCAAGGAACTGTACTGTCTACTGTGAGAAGGCAGTAATTGTTGGGTGGAGTATAAACAAAATAACCTTGCCTTGTTTTCTCTGGTACGTAATTACCTGTAACAAAAGAACTGGCTTTGCTCTAACACCCCCGCCTGCCCTGGCGCACAAAGGGCAGCCCTGTACCGGGGAGTTCAGCAGGCAGGAACTTCTTCCAAGTTGTGCTCTTGGGTGAAGCAGTGTTTCGGATGGGCAGCACTCCTCTGAGTCGTCACTACTAATGACTCCAAACTATTACTGGAACATATTAAGCACCACATCTCTGAAACTTACCTTGAGACGGGGCAGTGACTAACCCAGGAAGCGCAGAAGTGTGGTGAGCTTTTAAGGAGCGATTCAAAATGGAAACAGGACTGCAGAAGCTATTTATGTTACAGGGCACAAGGTAACACTGCCAAGTGTGAACACAAGGTAAAGGCTTGAGGAAGAGCAACACGGCCAGTTCACGACTGAGCCATGTTCTGAGCAATGGAATCTGACGAGGCTGTCTGCAGGCAGAGCATGGCAGAGCAGCACAAAAAAAACAAGACAGCAGCTTTGTGGGGGATGCGACCCAGAAAACAATTATGTGAGCAGCCCAAGCAGAGGAATGGTAAAACATCTGGCATGTTCTAAAAGGATATGTTACCTGGAGCAGGATTAAGAAAATAAAAGTTAGAGGTTGCTGGCAAACAGCAGAGTTTTATTACTGATCTCATAAAACTCCTCCAGTTGCATTGCAACCTAGTGAAATGTCAAGGAATTGAACAGTAATAAAGAAATTACACTGATAAAGCCAAACCCTACCCAGCTTACTTTTAAGGTTAGTTGTACTTTCCATTACAAAAAATGGAAAAGATGAGTATATGCTGCCTTTGAAGAGATCAGTATCATTAAATAAGTGAGAACTGTTTGTATTTCAAGTTTCCCAAGGTCTCCCTCAATCACTAGTGCAAGTTTCAGCTGAAACAAAATTACTTTGCTGCAAGATAAACTTGGTAAGTCAGAGAAGTGCCAATTTCACCTTTATTCCAAGCTTTGCAAGGGCTTTTTCTGTGCTTATGTACTGTCAGCCAAATCTTTATATATGCATTCATTATTGAATAGTAATGCTGATTGACAGGTATTCTGAACAGCGCCCGTGATTGATAATGGTCTTTCAAGCAGTGACTAGTTACCATCCCCAGTCCTGTAAGTTAGATGTTCTTTGTAATGTTGATCCTAGTTATATTAAGGAAAACATTTAGGATAGAAATTTTGTAATACCTACTATGTAGGTATCGGATAACTGCCTGTTCTTGGTTGTTTTCCTACGTACAAAAAAGCGCTATTTTCCTTGTTGTGGTGTTTACTGAAGACAGTGAATCATGCCCGTTCTGACATCTGCCTCTTCCTGAACAGAACAGTTTAGAGCTTAATGATACGGCTTTGATCTTGCCAGTCCTGGCTGCTGTGAGCACTGACGTGCTGAGCGTTTGGTGAGGAGGAAAGGCTCACTGGACACTTCAAAACTTAGGCTGTTAGAGAAAATAAATACCTAATTAAATGAGATGTGCTTTGTATACCAGGCAGTTCAGTTCTATATACAGAAATAAGTTTGTGTATTCTCTTCTAACAAGCTGCTTGTTTCTTTCAGGAATGAAAGAAATCTCTAAGCCATCAGAGCTGCTCAAAGGAGTCACAACGACTAAAATTGCTTTACTTTCTGCTATTTTGCATCCGAAAAAGGTTCAGTCTGATAGTGGGAAAGGCTGGGGAACACATTTAGGACAGCGAAGCATGAAGATGATGGAAAACACTGTCTCATCCTCATCATAAAGAATTCTGTTACCCGTGTCCATAATCTGCCACTAACATCTGTGTACAAATGTTTGTACTTCTTCATGCACTTACTTTTTGCTCAGGAGAGAGTGGTATGCCACACTTTTGGGGACTTCAGTTTTTCTTGACATGACTGTTCTTCAGCCAGTCCTGAAGCAATCTAGAAGACAAAGGAAGACATCTGAAACCTTTTCCTCTTTGCACTATTAGTTATGTTTTTCTGTCTTATCTACTCATGCTGAGAAGTGAGAATGACACACACTCCAGTCCCATCCATGCTCAATGGCTGGTTCCAGTCTGTCCGATTCAGATTGCTGTTTTATCTACTGCTGCCTAGTGAAGATGAAACAAACCCCAGAAACAACCTTCATGGGGAGCTTGAAAAATGCTTCACTGAAAAACGCTTACCTTGCATTTGCCTATGTATGGGAAGCCAAACCACAAAGGAAAATCACTGACCTTACTCCAGATAGATACACAACTCCTCAAACTTAGCTACTGAATTGGCAAATACCAGTTACCTAGTTCAGTGAGATGACTGGGCAAATGCTAATTTTGAAGAACGTTGCTCACCTCAGACTTGACATATTTTCAGCTGAACTTTTATAAGCTCCCAAACCAGCCATAAGTATTTACTTTGCTGTGCTTGAAAATTTCAAGAACTTTGTATATTTTTATATAGAAAAACTTGTTATGAAAATAGCTTAGAGACTAAATTTCATTATCAGACCAACCTTCCATTTACAGTTATTGCTCCTTGCAGGACCACAGAAATTCTCTGAAAATGATTTGGTATTAATAATTAAAGAGTCGTCTAAGCAACATAGTGCAGAGAACCATAGGGGAAATTTTAAACTATGCCAGCAGAAGGTGCTCAGTCTTTACCATGGGGTTCTTGCTTTGCTTTATTTCTGCAGACATGTATTTCTACTCACAAATAATAGATATCATAGACAACATTTAACGGTGAGAGAACACTGTAGGCTATGTGTAACTATGAAATAAACCTAAGTGTAACTTTCTGAATCACGTCCGTCTGTACTGGAAACATCTCACATCTACGTGATAGGCTGGAAGGGGGGGTTGGTTTTAGGTGGTCCAGTAACTGCCTTTTTTCTAGACAACTTGTCCCTCTAAATCAAGCTTTACAAGTAAAGTACTAGTGTTAGGTCACTATTCCTGCTGTTGATGCCAGTCTTCCACTCGGTTAGTGCTGGGATGTCCAAGATGACCTCTTGCTCTCCATAACGGGGAGGAGCCGAGTGTAAAACCTGCTGCTCTGTGAGTATGTCCAGCCTAAGATGGGCCTGCGGGTTCAGGAGCCGAGTAAGAGTCTGCACCATCAACTGACAATCACTTTAGCCTAACTCTGTAGAAGGAGGTTTTAATTAAATATCCTCATTTGAATGAGGAGTGCCTTGCCCCTCTGAAATCAGTAATTGCTAGATTCTAAAATAACCTCCTCATTTCTGTATAGCAGTTAGATATAACATACTAATGACAAAATGGTGTCAGAAGTGTATTTTATCCTGAGAAATAATTTAGTTACACTGTCATCTAAGGACTTTTCACCTTTGGTGACCTAAACAATAAGAAATAAAAGAGGACGAACACCACATTTGTTTAATGCCGCCACACTGTTATCTGTGCAGTTATCCCGATCTAAGGACACAGAATAATTTGCTGACTTACTGTGGTCCTGGCCGTGGTCTCAGCTGGGCTTGACTAGGTGGAAGCATTGCACAAACAGCTCGGAAGAAACTGCAAACAGCAGAAACAGGAGTTAGTCATTAATGGACATACACTTACTGTGCACTCACATCAGCCTTTGCAAGGGTTGTACAGTGCATTTACTAACCACTACTCCATCCAGTAACACCAACCACCGTTTCTTTAACTCTGACTTAAGAACACGTAACAGCGTAATGCAAGCAGTAAACGCCCTTAAAGGACGGAAACACGCAGGCTCTGAACACAGAGCTGTTGGGCAGGGTGGTGTAATTTCATGACAGAGGCTGTGATTAGGCAAATGAACTGCTTTGCATATACAGCAATTGTTCCCCATACTTGAAGAGATGGGTGACATACAACCTCTTCAGAAAAAGCCCAGTTTGCTCATCGGGACAGATGTCAATACTGTGTTGTGTAGCAAGGATCAGCTTCTCTAAGGCTTGTTCAGAGTATTTTAAGGCTTCCATACACTGTAAATGCTACAGAGCTGATGGTCGTAACAACACATTTAACTCACAGATAACATGAAGCAATAGATACCTGTCAAAATCCTGAATTAGACTAGTAGATGAAGCAGGATGGCCATTTGGGGCTGATTTTGTTTTCAAAACAGATTTATTTAAAAAGCAAATTTAGTATTTTTTATTATAAAAGTACACGTTACTTGCTATACTCTCAGCTATTGCCTCTCTTCTGTTGAACTGAAACTGATTTACCTAACACTGTTTCTGCTGGGGTTTACAGAAACACATTTTTCTCATTTACTCATCTCTGTAAATGCTAGATATCACTCTAATTATAAACAGTATACTTTAGATAATTTTTCACCTCCGTTTTGGGTAGGCCTGCTAGACTTCTACATTTTTTCAGAAACAAATTAGAAAAATCAAAGGCAGCATTTACTTCATATATTTACAACAACAGACTGTCTTTATCAGTAGTGTTATTAAACAAACCCTCACTACCTGCACAGAGCTGATAGCATGCAGAGTTTCTTGTTCTGATACTGAAAAGCAGGAGAAAATTCCCTTCTGTTTTCTATTCCCGACTTTACCGCACAACTCGGTACGCAACATGGAACAGTTTCTCTGCCGCAGCTGTAAAATAAAAGCCCAACAGAGCCCTGGTTCAAAAGTTACTGATGCCTCTGGCATCGTCTGAAGGGTCGACACAGACTTTGAATACTACGTCAAGGTAACTTACCTTTACCTTGAGAGTACTCTGCTGCTGTTCTTCCTATTTTCTCTCTCAATTTCATTATCTTTAATTGTGGGCATTTGAAACCTGAGGAAAGGAAAATAGAGATGATGATCAAGACTTGAATCACCTTTAAGTGCTTTTGGGAGTGCTCAGTCTGTCATTCAAACAACAACAAAAATGCAGTAAACAAACAAGACATTTTAGAGCAACCCTTCCACATGTTTGTGAAACTCGCTGCTTGCTCAAGCAACCATGAAGTGTTTGTAGATCACACACGGCACCGTGGGAGCGGGCAGAGGAGAAACCCAAACACGGTGAGGAACAGCTGAGCTTCCTCAATGCTGTGCGCCCGGGTAGTGACGAGCTTTACAGCACACGTCACCTCTCCTACCCCTGTACTGCGGGGTGGCATCCTGCCACCAGCGCTGGGAGAGGTAACTGACCCTGTTAGTGTTGCTGCAGGGACAGATTTGGAACAACCTGACAAGCAAGGATTGGCTTTTCGTTGCAACAAAACAGCTCAAAGCCCTTACTGAAAATGGCAAAAACCAGGACAGACAAACTTCACTAAGGAAAGTACATATGCGTGAAAGATGATCTTGTCTACTAAAGAGTTCCTTTAAAAGAACAGAGATCATGCAACCTCACAGCAACGATGGGAGACATCAGTCAGAGTTCTGAGGACAAGTAATAAAATACAACACCACGAACTTTTATCATTCAGTCCAACATTTAAGTCAGAACACTTGGAAGGCTTACGGGTGGCAGTGCCTCTCCTTCACTTGCTTCCTACCACCGCTTAGGAACTCATCTGCTTTGAACACGAATAAGCAGGACCTGGCTGTAGAGCACTTCATCCCATCCTAAAGGCTTCATCAGTTTGGGTAACAGAAGGCGTCTGCTGCCAGCCCAGGGGAGGGAGCCAGGCAGGGCAGAAGTACAGACTACACAGAGCAGGGATCTGTGGAAGTACCGAGATACAAATTTCACTCATTTGACATGAAGCGTTTTTAAAATCATGACACCTCCCTGGTAATAATAGAACAGCCCTCACAATTTCTCTTAAATATTTACGGGAAAGTGCACTGAAAAGAATCTAGGAACTGTGCCTTAAACTGCTGAAGATTCAGGTGAAGTTTTATTCTTACATTTCAGCAGAGTAAAAATGCTACTTCCTAGTAAAATCTTCTGTCAGGAATACCAACTGACTGCTGGCTTTAATACAGAATTACAGTTACTGGGGAAACACGGTTGTTGGGGAAAAAAAAAAAAAAAAAAAGAGGAAGAAAAAAAAAGGGTTCTACCGGAGTCTTATCTTCTGTTGGATGAATGCATACACAAAATGTATATAAAAATATCCTGAATTACTCAAACATACACAAAGTAAGAGCACTGCATGCAATACCACTTCCCCTCAGGTTCCTCTTTGCCTAGCAGGCGCATTCTTTTATTTTCCTTTCCCTAACTCCAACTTCTACGTCCTTTCCTCCACAGTGCCAACGTCACACCTGCAACACATTGCACAGGCCTTTTCTTGTCGATTCTTTCCTCCTTCCATCCATCACAA
Source organism: Aviceda cuculoides (assembly GCA_035590195.1). Classification (NCBI taxonomy): domain Eukaryota; kingdom Metazoa; phylum Chordata; class Aves; order Accipitriformes; family Accipitridae; genus Aviceda; species Aviceda cuculoides. Next base: position 21,360,841 of record JAVJGG010000039.1, read on the forward strand.
TATTCCTTTCTTTTTTTTTTCTAAAACCACCAGAGCCCTCCTAACATCTTCAACCCCCCTCCTCTGCCTATTTATCATCCAGCTTGGGCACACAGTTACAAGAAGCCTCGACATCTGCACCTATACAGACAGATGTCAGTACTGGAAGAAGGAGCAGAAGCACTGGTGGGAATTTCGACCTATCCAACACCACGTTAAGTCCAGCCTCAGTCATAAACATCTAAGCAGCACTGGACAGAACCAGCAAAGGGCCAAGAAGCAGCACACACTCTCCCAGCGGTATTATAAGCTACTGAATTTTAAAACCACTGCTCAAGCAAAAAGTCTGACAAACTTATTTTTTTTAGACTGTTTGAAATTTAGCAACATACGGGTAGTAAACCATTAACCTGAACAATGTATGGGTTAAGTCTCAAGGCTTTTCCTCTCTTTGACAGACCTTGTTTCCACAGTCTTTTCTTCTTAGCTAGGTTTCACTGTCCATACGCTGCCAAGAGAAGAGACAAACAATTAAAATAAAGAAAGAAACATTCAAAATGCTAATGCAATAAGCTGACCAAAGAAGAGTGGTACCTCATCTTGAGACTTCACATTGGACAATGCGGCCCGTCACCATCCTGCCAAGTTCAAAACCTCAAGTTTCTCCACCCAGCCATCACAAAAAGCAGGGCTCACAGACAGAAGATGGTACCAGTCTGCACCTGCTTCAAGCCCTACACACTTTCCCGTATTTGTACCTTAGCTGATAATAACCAACTACAGTTGCTGTTTTTCCAACCACTATTCTCTCCCTCACATCTTGAAAAACATGGTCCTCACAGATTTTAATGTTCCAAACGGTATGTCCTTTTTTTTCCCTCATTAAAAAGAAATCTCACTAGGTGGAGTTACAGAGTGTTAAACCTCAGCACAAATTTCAACTTCTGTAATGCAAAGTTACAGAACTTAATCATTCATATTTAATAGAATGATGAAGCTGTAAATGAATTAAACTTTTATCCAGCATCCACCATATACTTTCTGCTATCATTGAATATGTTAAAAAAACTTTTGTGCCCTTAATGGTATGTAGTTTTAGGGCAAGAATAAAACAGATGCAACAGAAAATCAAGGTAACGAAATTGATGGCCCACAGTGTACCTCGCTCTCCAGAACAGTAGGTACCACCCACCGACTCTGAACTAAACAACCGAACTAAACGAGAGTCTCACACCAAACAACAGTTCAATTCAGAAAGAATTAACCCGCATATGTAATTTTAAACTATCACGATATATAAAGGTCAAAGCCTTTCACTGCACTTCTTGGAAGAAACACTACTGTTATCCTCAAATATACGCTGTAAAATGTAAACGTTAACATAGTTCACCAGTGAATACCAAGTATGAATAATAACAGGTATCAAAACATGATCTGAACGCAATGCTTAAAAGCATCACGTCCAGATTTCATGCCGCTGTCTAAAATGCTGGCTCTCCAGAAGTTTGATTTCCGCCATTTCAAGCCCCCACATCCTGTTCTGTACCCCTCGAATTGTGAGGGACTCTTAGACAACGTGGGATTAAGTCTTTCTACAAAGCTGGCTATAGAAAACGTTTAAAATACTCAAGTACCTGATGATTCCATCCATCTGTAAGGTGGAAAAATGAGCCAGCACCGATGTGTGCTTTGTCACAGTCAGAATGATCATCTTCAGTCTGCTATGAAGAAACTCCTTCAGTCTATGCATTCAACATAACGTTCAGGAATAAAGCATTAAAATTGTCAAGAAAAAGCACAACTTCAATCTCTAAGATTTTTTGGAATGCTATGGCCTCCTCCTTTGATTGCTGGACATACAAAAAAAAGTAGTATAAACGAACAGATGAATAGGTTCATGTCTGCATAATTTCTGTTTTTTAGCACAAAACCTCTGAGTTCACGGGCTAAAAGTCTGTTGGAAAACCTAGATGAAGAGCTCATTTAATATCACACTCTCGTCTTAAAGTTTTTGATCTATTACTGATGTAATAATTCAAGCATTCTAGAAAGAGAGGGAAATTAAGACAGCAGTATTTTTAGTATTTCATTTTGCAAGCTGTTCTTATTACACAGATAAAAAGACAAAACCTACCTGGCTTTTCCCAAAACATGTGAGAAGCTTTATGTTCTCTTTACTTAAAGGAAAAAATTTCAAAGGAATGTCAGTATCACTTTTGATAATTATTTTAGAAATAAGCACAAATACATTACCTGTAACTTAAAAGAGTTAGTCAAATAAACCTGCAACACTTTCCCTTCAATAGTCTGATAAATACACCTCCAGCAACCTGTTTACTTGAAATGTTATTACATATTAATTAGTGAATAATGTAATTAAAAATATTAGGCAAATTTACACAGAATGAGACTTTCCTAAACACCATAAATGAAAAGCAAACTCCAAAATATTTGGAGTGCAAGAGATGCGTTTTATTGTATGCCCGTTACGATGAGTAACACATTTAGAAATAATAATCCCACATAACAGTGACAATCTTATTTTACAGCGTGTACATCATTTTTTACAGCCACATAAAACACGTATTTTTCTAAGAGATTTCCCAAATTTAACTTTCTGAAGTTTAGAAATATAAAAAAAATTTATTCTCAAGGAACTGATTCTCATCTGGTGCAAAAACAAAACATGAACATTATCTGAAACACAAAGCCACAATATAGCATGAAGTTACAATTTATCATGTGAACAGCTGTGTGCAAACATGAAGCAACTAAAAAAGTAAAAAATACACATTATATGCATAACATTTATGAACAGGTTTTTCATTAAATAGCCCTAGACCAGCTTGTTATATTAAGCGCCATTTGATTTGCAGCATGCTAACACAAAGCATTGTTTAAAGGGATGCATATTTTAAATGTATACACTGTAAACTGAAGATCCACCTCCAAACTCTAGTGGCAGCATATTTTTCTGGTTAAATACTGCATATATACTTTCTTACAGATTGAAAATGCATGTTTATAGTATGGTATAGATTTTATTTTTTTAAAGAATTGATTAAAAGGTGCAATTTTATGTCTATATTGAAAATTTCATATTAGGAGGTAGGACAATAATAGTCATACCTTTTAAGAACACTGCCCTAAAGAACTTCTAAGTACTTTGAATTTTAATTAAAAAAACCCTACATTTTTCAACTTTGTTTTTAATACTCTTTTTAGAGAACATTTTAAAGTAGCAAGAAAAAAAGTGTTGAGTCACAACACTACGAGCTGCATCCATTTTATCCTTAAAAAAAAAAAAGTCAAAGTTAATTTTGTCGTATGTGCCATACTGAACAACATTCAATTGTAGTTTCAGATAAAAAAGGGAAATTATATACATACACATCCTTAACCCTAGCACCAGAACATCACCTTTGAGATCATAACATAATGCTATATTTTAAACATCATATCCTGCAATAAAATAGGTTAGCAGCTTTGAAAACCATTAAAAAATTACTTGTTGGACCTAAACTAATAAAGGAAACAAAAAAGTTTCCCATATGAAATGTTAAAACAAAGCAAAAAAAAAAACAAAACCAAAAAGAACAAACAAAAAAAAAAAAGGGACAACCCCCTCCAAATTTGACCAGTTCTGGAATTTAATTTCCAGGCACGATTTAAAAACGTTATGATCAAGTGACTGACTAACACTCTCCTTTCAAAACTGCGCAAGAAGTTAGACTCAGTTGCCTTTGCAAACAATTTGTAAACAACCCCACCATATATCTGAACTGTTTTCATATTGGAGACAAATGCTGTTACTGACAAAATGGGTAACACAACCATCTTTGCTTTGTCTTCTATAGCTTAACAATGTGTAACACTATTAATTTGAAGACATTCATCCATCTTTCTGCAAATTTAAGACATTCATCCATCCTTCTGCATTCTATAGTGCTCTTTAGGTTCTGATAAGCAACAATCATAGGGCTATGAGATCCCCTGTCAACCCTAATACTTTTAAGACTTTTAATACAAAGAATGTAAAGTTATGATTTAATATCAAGCTTTGAAACCAGGAGAAACAGTTCATGAGATTTTTTTTTTTCCCCAATTAGCGTATCACAGTTTCTAAATTGCTTCCTTCTTGAGATCATATATTACATTATGGCCTCTTTGTGGTGCCTCATTATATGCTGATTTTTTTCAGATGGTCTACGGAATCCCTTTTTGCAATACTCACACCTATGTGGATAGTCTTTTGTGTGTATTGATATTACATGTCGCTTAAAGCCTGACGCATCCGTAGTGCTATATTCACAATACTGGCATTGATAAACTTTTCTTCCACTGTGGGTCTTCATGTGCTTCTTAAGTTCATTTTGCTGCCTAAATCCTCTTTTACATCTTTTGCATTTAAAAGGCAGGTCCTTGGTGTGAACTGAGAGGATATGCCCACTAAGTACAAAAGGATCTGATGTTTTAAAGTCACAGTGTCTACACTGATGTATCTTTTTACCTTTATGGGTTTCACTATGCTTTTTGAGCTCAGATGGACGATGGAAGCCTTTTTCACATACCTCGCATTTGTGGGGAAAATCCTTTGTGTGAACTGAAATAATGTGTCGCTTCAGGTCACTTGAATTGGTGCTCTTATGGTCACAGTGTGGACACTGATGAGTCTTATGCCCTTGAAATAATTCTGTGTGCTGCTGCAGTTCTTTTTCATCTGTAAACGCCTGGGGACAGTGCTCACATTTAAATGGCAAATCAGTCCCGTGTTTGGTTTTGATGTGAGTTTTCAGATTGGACTGATCAGCACACCTGAAGACACAGTGCTGACACTGGTATGGCTTTTCCCCAGTGTGGGTCCTCATATGCTTTTTCAGCTCTGATGGATGACGGAATCCTTTCCCACACTCCACACAGACATGAGGGAAGTTCTTACTATGAACTGCAAGTAGATGTCTATTGAGTAGTCCCTGCTCTGCAGTTTCATAGTCACAATATTTGCACTTGTGTAGCTTAGGCTCCTTGTCCCTCAATATTAGTTTATTAGAACTCAACGGGCTCGCTTCTCTGTATCTTCTTGTATATTCTGTAAACTCATGGGTTTTATCAACTTTATTTATAAGTTTATGGCTTTCCAGATGATTGTGGAAACTTACTTTTTTGTTAGTTGTAAAGTCACAGTCTGTACACTGGTATTTCTTCTTAATCATATGATCTGGATGATTCTTCATATGCCTTTTCAAGAATCCTCTGGATTTAAATTTTTTCCCACAAATATGACAAGGGTAAACTGTTAAGGGCTGTCCATCAGGACCTATTATAACAGCTGTTTTTAAACAAACAAAAACAAGTTATGAAGGAAACGATTTACTGATTTAGAAGTTTTAAATCAGCCAACTGCTGTTCAGATTCATGCACTTACACTTGCAGCAGAGAATGGTTCAGTAGTTTAAAAACAACCAATCCACAGCACCTATAGTTTATATAGTTTTGTTTTAGAAACTGCTCAAACAGATCAGTAATATCATATGTGCAGTCAATATATCCACAATTACTTTTTAGTAGCTTGCAAACTTCAAATGAATTGCATCAGTACATGCATTGCCCTACGTGTACTGACTTTGAATGGCAAAAATTATTACATTTTCTATGCACAGAATTGGAGGGGGAAGGACACAGGAAATACGCAAATCATATTTTATATTTTTTAATTCTGCACCAGCTTAAAAAAAAAAAAAAAGGAATAGTACAGGAGTAAGTGCCACTCCATGACAATACGCATAACCATACAGTGTTTACCTGTTTGCCATTGCCTGGCCTCTCCTCTCCTCCTTTTCTTGGTTTTTTGTTTTAGCACTCTATTAGTGCTAATGCTATCACAAATCTGCAGGTATTGTGTTGCATTACCGTTTTTGTTTTCTAATCGTGTATCCAAGTTATTTCCTAGAAACAAAAATTAGACACCATAAAAAATCTTAAACAACTTTTTTCTTTGGGACTGATGGCTGGAATTGCACAGCAGCATATCTACTTTAAAAAAAAAAAATTAAAAAAAAAAAAAAAAAAAATTGCCCATTCCTCTACAATGAACATATATAAAAAAGATAATATAAAGCACTACCTATCTTTGCTGGCAAAAGTAAAGAATATAATTGTTTAAACATTGATTAATTCTCAAGTATATCCCTTGACTTCTCCTAGTTCTCAAGACATTAATTTCTCATCAGTTATGCTGATGGATTCCTTTCATTTAACTTGGTTTTACTTCTTAACAACTGCATTATCTCTTCTCTGACTACAAAACTATACTAAAAACCCTGGCAGATCCTCCCAACATCCCCACCCACTCTGAAGGCCCACAACACATCTAGGATTGTTCTCATTTCAAAATAGTAGAGAAAGACTGTGGAGTCCTTCAATGTATACTTTATGGATAATTTTTTGCATTACTGATTAGGAGAACTGACACATAAATGTATGTATTTTCAGAGACAGCAAGTTAGTTTTAATGCTGTACCAAGCACATTTACATGGTCTTACCTGCTGCTTGACCATCTTCGTATCTTCTGGGTAGCCTTCTTTCATCTCCTGCAGAAAATGGTATTTTAGTCATTATAAATTAAAATTCTTTTTAAAGACTATGGCTTTGAAAGTCTGATAGAGAAAAAGCTAACTTAGCTAATAATTAACAGCTTAACTCTATCCAAAATGAGATGTGCCGTTCCCAATCAGTTCAGTATTTTGTTAATTATGAGCCCCAGGAAATAAAGTCACATCTTTGTGAACAGTTAATATCCACTAAAGTTGTGTTTGCATGCTTACCATGCTGACTGTCCTGCTTTTCATAATTAATATGCTTGTTTCTGCAAACCTTTAACCTTATATATAACCTCAGATACCAGTCCAGAAACGAGGTTATCTGAAATCCAGATTTTGTTCTTGAGATTGAAGTACTTTATCTTTCTGGAGTAGAACCAGGCAGATAAGAAGACTTGTACCTTATCAGCTGCTCAGCACTCATCTACATGAGGCACTACAAAGTTCTGGCAGATGTAGAAGGAATACCTTAAGAGTAGATTCCTCATTTCGGATTGAAAGTGTTTACTGCTACGTGACAAGGCTCCGTGGTTCTAAACCACTATCAGCCCAACTACTGTGCTCAGAAACATTACACCAATTAATTTTAACTAACTTGCTTACTTAATTACAACATAAACCACAGATGACCTGATACCTTCTTAATATACACATAATATGCCAAAATCCCCCCAAAATAATATGAAATGCAAGAATATTCAGAATTTGCAATATATCCTGATAAGACACTTCTACTATTTGAAGCATGGCTGCAGAGAACAAATTACTTTTTTTCTTTTTGTTTCTAACCTAAAGCACTAACAGGCTTAAACCAGGTACATAAACTGAAATTGTTAGGAACATGTTTACAAATTTATTGCTACTAATCCCTTTTTAAGGTTTTTTTCCCCTTCCTCCTAGCTAATGTAAAATACTCAAGGCTATTCTTGTAAGAATTTCAACGACCAACCTAAATAACCATTAAAACCCACGCGTTCTGTACAGCTGAGCTGGAATCAAGTTCTCCTAACAGCTTTCCTTTCTATTTCACAAAACTCAACATACAGCAATCCGTTCATTGTATACAAGACAATCAACTACTAAAGTAACCTGTAACTGTTTGACAGGTCAGCATTGGAAAAAACCCACCAATGTAAAGATGGAATTGTTTTCTTCATATTGAACTGAAAAAACCCTAAGGACTTTATGTGTAAAAGGTTATGAATGATGTCAAAATAATTTTTCACATCATTTCATCAACTCCACTAACTGACACTGCTAAGAGATCAGAAGGAGCTGTTTCCAAACCCCTAGGTCAAGGTGAGAGATTATCACACTTGCCCAGAGATTATGAAAGCTAGATTAGGGAGAAAATAATGGAAGGGATTTTCAGAAAATAAGCATACAGATTCCTACCATAAGCAGCGGCCCAAGCAACAGGGACAAAAGTTTTATTCACGCCGGAGTCTTCAAGCTGTGTGTCTGGAAGTGATGTAGCTTCTTCCTCACCTACAATAACTTCCATATAAACTTCATCTGCTATTTCAGCACAGCCTGGATTAAAAGAGAAGAATGAATCTTTAATTTTATTCTGCTCATCCTAAATTTTCCTTCATTTAATTTGCTCTCACTCTGATTGATACCCGCTACAAATTACTTTTCTTCCTTTGGCATTTAGAACCACCCCTTCCCTTAGGGGATCATTGTTTATTCAGACATTCCTTAAAGAGAGAAAACACATATCAATAAATATAAATCCAAAACAAACGCCAACATAAATTCAAATATACAATCTTATAAACTTGTAACTGATGACATTTATTTGCCACTTTGCCAGAAAGCTGATTAAACAAGGCAATTCACAGTAGGAAAACAGAAAAATGAGAAATTTGACTAACCTCATTAACTTCATCCATGGACATGTTAAATTTAATATAAATAATGAAATGATTGCATACAGTATGCACAAAGTGCATTTATCCACATCACTTTAAAATAATTATAGCCTGCTTTTTATTTTTAGAGAAGATGAGCTTAGTTTTCTACTACTTCAGGCTGAAGAATCCTTCAGAAAAATTAAGGAAGTCCTTGAGCATGATGTTTATACTGTTGCACAAAACAGCATGAGAAACAAAAATGTTTCTTATTATGCTTACTAATATCTTCATCTTCCTGAGAAGAGTCCTTAACAGCCATGTAAACCATTTTTTCTCGCTGCATTCTACCAACACCTCCTTGTTCAATTACTCCAGCTACAGAATGTCCATTGTGAAAGTCACTCTCTGTGACAATTTCTGTCCCACCTTTAACAAAAAGAAGTTAAACGCATTAAGTAAATTTAAACAAAGCCACTGTTAAGATTAATTCAGATCCAAGCATTTTTTTTCTTATTTGCAACAAAGGTATTTAATAAAACTAATTAAATCTTTTTACATCCATGTCTGTCATAAAATCATGCAAGTTTAATACTCTGGAGCAGATAAGGAAAAAGGTCTCTCGGTGTGTCCTGATAAATTCAAGGCTGAACAACCACTACCAAGAAGGATCAAGAGCCTTTTATGCATGCTAGCAGTGAACTCGAGTGCGACTGGAAACATACACCTGCCCATGCCCACCAAAACAATGACTGTAATTCTAATCTTGCTCCAAACACAGACTTTAAATTCTCTCTTGAGATGTGAACACCTAATTCTTATCCCTCTTTCTCGCCGCAAATTGTATTTACTCACCTTGCAAAAACTGATTCTTAGGTAATTTTTCCTACAAAGATTCTAATGTGTATGTCCCAGAGTCATTACACGGGACTGAGTAGTAATTTACACTGGGGTCACACTTCTCAAACCATGAGAGACCAAATGTAACTGCCAATTACAAGAAGAACATTATCTAGAAAGACAGACTAGCAGGGATGTAAGGTGCCGCACCGAATCCCTGCAGACAACACAATCTGAAGAGTAACAGTTGGAAATAAGGAAATGAGAACAACTGCCCACACCGTCCTGCTCCAGGTGACTGACAAGCTTTGGCCCACTGACTTACTTGAACAGAGGCAAAAGAACACATTCCAACCTGGAACGTGATACCGATGCTTGAGTCAGACAGAGGTGGCAGATAAATACTGATGCTTAGTCTTCCATGCATCTCAGGGACTGAACAGTGAGTAGAGAAGCTGCAGATTACGGCAGAACAAACTAACACCTGACATACCAAGAGTCCTTGTTTGCTACTTTGAATGATCCTGAAGGAAAATACTCAGCTAGGCAGTTGAGTCCAGATCAAACACATTGATCCATAACTCCCTGTTAAGTGTTCTGTAAATAGCAGACTTTGCCAAACATCCTTCTTCCAACCAAACAGAAGCAGCTCTCCCACTGCAATCAAAATGTGAAATTTCAGTTTTCCCAAGCTAGACGAAAACCAAGATAATATTAAAATCCCTGGGACGGGTGATGTCTCTATGGAATACAGTGTACTGAGACCTTCATGCTTTTGAAGGCAATGGTGGCCAAAATGGCCAACTAAGATAGCAGGTACACCTATCAGCCAGACAACACAAAACAGATCACAAGGAAGCAAAGAGAAAGACTTCAGAAATTTAGAAACTTGGTCATTATGATGGTTTGGAACAGGTAAGGTAATTCTGAAGAATTAAAAGAGAAACAATCTCCATTGCAAGGTACATAATCTGCAATTGTATGTAACATGTCAAATGGCAGAAGATGCTGCCTGAACGCCTGCACAGGAAATCTCTTCCATATCGACAGTCAAAAACAAACTTTCCTTTTAGTCGCTGATCCTCAGTTTATATTTGGTATACATATGTGTGTATTGCCAAAACTACAGGTAATTTTTAATACTTATTTTTATACTTTAAGTTTTACTTTTCCACATTTATGACACAACAGAAGTGATTTTGTTACTCAAGCCTGTTTTTGCAATTTTTGTCAAAAGTGGCTTTGCCAGGACATTTATCAGAGTAACTAGACTGCAATGCAAATGGTGACACTTAAGAACAGCCCTCCACCCCACCCCCACGTACAAAAAGATCAAGAGACTACTGCCAATGGGTAAACTTGAATCTCGGATATTCTTTGTGAAGACCGTGATCTCAGTTTCTGTATTCCTTAATGCTGAGCAGCAAACGTACATTACCAATCCAATCAGCTCTTTCCAAGCAGAAGCACTCACCAGTAATGAATGCGGTAATTTGCAGGACTACCTCATGGCTATATCAGAAGCACTGAGAGTAGCTCACGAGAACATCCCTGCTGTAAATTAGTTTTCAGCCATAAGAGATTTTGATTCTTCCTGCTGCTGCATTAGCAGTCTGTCCATCAAGACTTCCTCCCAGAGGAAGAAACCGTATTTCAAGAACAGGGCCTGGCAATTCATGTAGGAACTGGCAGATGAAACAGATGTCACAATAGATAAGGGATGTCAAGATGGTGCTTCTCTAGATCCTTTCCCCATGGTCTTAGGAAGCACATGGTCTTCACAACCTCTTTCTCATACTTGAAAGGAATTAAAGATCAAATACTGAAAATCCCAGGGCCTTACAGAAATACTCACTAACCTTCAGCCGAATCAGATACTGTCTATTCCAAATAGGACAGCAAAACATGTAAAGTTACTTTGGCAACCTTGTGAAGGACTTGAGTAATAGGCTCCAAAATCTACACTGTATCGTCCTGCAAAAGATACAAAGCAACTCATAAGACAGTCTTAACTAATACTGAACCTACCCTGAGTGAAAACCAAAGACAACTGCCCTATTAGCTAGCAGTCTGATCATCCCTGGAACAATCTTTTTGTGCCATTAACTTGAGCTGAAAAGATGACTTGTTTCTCAGAGAAGAAAAATAAAGGCATTGTACAGCTGAAAATTTCCTGAAGTAGCAGTTCAAGCTACTTGAAAAACAGCACCAGGATTGTGACTAATTGGAGGACTTTGCTGATCTAATCCATGGTTCTGTCTGAAGTTTGGGATTTTCACAGCATAGCCAGGCCAATGCTACTGGTCTACGGGAGATGAACTCCTTTCTCTACTCAACGAAGAACCGAGTCAGGCTGATTTGCCCTGTGAACGGCTCTGGGGCTCCAGGCCAGATACATTCCAGTGAGGCAGAGTTTCAGTGCCTAAATGCAAACAGTAAAGTGGAATGAGCCAGAGGTTTCAGCTCTGAAAACAACTGTAAGGGGACTCTGCTTTTACAGGTTACGAAGAACAGAACATGGGTTAACTGTACGTCCACTTGCAAAGCACCTGGAAGTGCTGGTCTATCCTTTGCAAAAGAGAACTGCAGAGCAATTCTGAGTTTCTCGATTAGGTTTGGAAATGACTGTATGCCTCAAGCCCCAGCAATCTTCCCCTCTCTCTGCCATCAAGGCCACCGAAGACTGTTCAATAAGCAGAATCCACTCTAAAGGCTTTTCTGTGCTGACACAGTCTTGCAACATCAGAGAAAAGCAGCAGCTGACACTCAACCACTTCTACATTTGGGCTTTGGTTGCCTGAAGATAATTACTGCTAATCAGAAAAGAACTTGAGACTAACACACACCCAGTATTCACTGCATATGGGCAGCCTCCACAATAACATTCTAAAAAAAATTCCAGCCAGTGGATTACATGAAATTAAGAACAAACAAAAAGACCCTGAAATACTTCATACTACTGGAAGAATACACAGAACTTAAAAAGGTACCTATTTCGACATCATCTTCAGCTTCAGCTTTAAATATGTACACTTTGATAACTTCTGAACCAAAACCGTCATCTTTAGCAACATCATCATTTGTCACCTCAGTACTGATTTTCAAGGGAGTGCTTCCTATATGGTCCAATTTTTCTCCAACATCATCCACTGTAAAGATAAGAGAGTAATAATGAGGTTCAAGCACGTTTTTTAGAAGTCAATGTAATCAGTAGCATGATTTTCTCCACTATTATCCCCATGCATAGTAAAGGTTTGTATTCATAAATGGCCTTTATGAAACAGTTCATCTCAAGATATTTAAAAGAGATTCCAGAAGTTCAGTACTCATTTTATTGCAACTCAGGAAACACAGCAAGAATTACAGAATGAAGAACACAAGAGGGAGCTTGTCATCAAAGAGAAGGTGGGAGTTGGTTACTTCTGAAACTATTACACTTAGAAAGCAAAAATGTATCAGTAAGTAAAATTAAACATCTATCCAGAAGTGTTAAAAATTAACCCAGAATTGCCTGTTGCAGTCTAAGAGTCCCAAAAAGTTTCACTACTTTAAGATGCTGGTGACTTAAAATTCAGTAGCTGAAGCTTTTATGAAGAGTGATGACTCAGTATACTCCCAATGAAAGAAGTGTGCACCAAAAATTTGACTACATCTTCACCCTAAAAGAAATTATGATTTTATCCACTTTATCACTTTAAAACATATAAATTAATGAAGAGTATTGTATAGTATAGAGCTGATTAAATGATGCAGTGACAATAAATCTAAATACTACTACGTGAAGTTGACTTCTCATTCTTTATGTATGCAACTTAGTCACTCCAATTATTTGGTCTGTATATTCAAAATGCTCATTTTATTCAAACAACAAAAATTACACTCAAACTATTAAAAGTGTAGAAGTACCACTATTTTGGTAAAAAGGGTATTCGCATAGATATCATATATATACCCCAAATTGCCAATATGAAGGCCACTGAACTAAGCATCTTTCTAACACATGTATTGCCAACACACTTCTCTCAGTGGATAAAATTAGCTCCTGTGCAGATGGCCAACACAAACCTGTGCAATGCTCAACACCCACTGAAGTCCTCTAAATAGAGAAGAACTCCACAAAACGTAGACAAAATCCGAATTAACTACATTGCAGGGAAATAGCAATTTACTGCATACATAACATCAAAATATGTGCATACAAGGTTAAAAAAAATAAAAAAAAAATCTTTAAAATTAACATTAACATGACAGTAGTGTTCCACGACCAAGAACAGTCTACCCAAAGCGGACACGGAGGGCTGTGATTACTGAGGAAAGGATGGCTTACCTCGGGATGGCTGCGGCCGTTCCCAATCCCCCTCTAAGTTTCCTGCCCTCGGTGCAGCGATGACCGCTCTTGAAGAGCTGCTTTTAGCTACTGCAGGCTACAGCCTGGCGTTCCGAGGTAAACTGGAGTTAGTTTAAGCTTTTCCTAATACTCCAGGCAGTCATGCAAAGTGGTTCAGAACACGCTGGAAAAGGAGCGGATGCCTTTCCTGCAGCAGGGTGGGAATCCACCACAGCAATCCCGAACTAAGCTCTTCCCACTCACGGACAGGATTCCACAGGAACACCTATCCAACTAACACCATTTTTCATCCCCACATTGAGGAACCTTATTTCTATTTCAGAAATCTTGGACTGCATCAGAAGAGTTTAGAAGTTATTGAGGACAGAACTAGATATAATGTAGGTAAGTACAAGTGAGTATTTGGTTTCATTTTAGAACCTCTGAAAATTACATATTTTGATGAAAATTAAACAGAAAACATTAAAAAATGCTATGTTTTAGCTGCTTCTTTTTGTAAATAAGAGATTAAATGCATTGCTGAAAAAGTATCAAACTTGGATCAGTAGAAAAAAATTAAAATTTCCTCAAGAAAAACTTTTTTTTTTTTTTTTAATAAAAAACATTCCGCATCTCCATTAAAACTGATGCCAGCAACAACATCACCTTAATGTTAGAATCCGACGTACTGCATGGCATTTACGTTACCTTGCAGGACAATTGGAACACTAACGAGTATGAACACCACAGACTAGAAAGCCACAACAGAGAACTTGGCATATTCCTTTGACACTTAAGTTTACCAGCATCAGGTTATTAGTACATCTTTATATCCAGTATGGGAGTGTTACTGCATCTGCTAACTGAAATTTTTTGTGCTGCCAGAATGGAGTTATTAGAAGAGAGGATTATGCATCCTCTACTAACAGGAAAAGGGAAGATGCTAAAAGATACTTATCTTGGAAAAAGTATTTCCATACATTTACTATGTTTGAATTTATTAAAGACCATTTTCTTTTTTGCATGGCTTTTAACATTTATAGAAGTTTCTGATCCATATTCTTCAAAATGATACGCATACGTTTAATTTTAGTACAATGAACATTTCCACTGCATGTATGAGTCTTTGAAGGACTGGAGGTAACTAATAGTACAAGGCAGGAGTGATTATATATATAGCTGTATGACTAGACGTGCTGCCAAAATGCAGAAAGAATATTTAAAGGCTGGGTGGAAGAAATCACTAATTGTAAGCTGTTACTGTAATTTTAGAAATGGTAGGTGGTAGTAAAGTTATTTTCAAATCTGCAACTCAAGCAACACCAACTTTTTCTAAACTCATAAATTTTATAAACATAATGCATTATCAGTTTAACATAGAAAATAAGTATTTCCATACTGGAAGGTTATTTAACAACAGCAACTTCCAACTGAATAGTGGAGTAAGCACATATATGTGATAAGAAGTTTTCTTTATGCCAAAATTTTCCAACTACTCAATTAATACTGGGTGACAGTGACTGTACACCACTATGTATCTGGTGAAACAAGAAAAGAAAAAAACCATAGAATTTAGATAGTTGCCTTACCAGGACATCAACTGCAATACAACAAAGATTACAAACACACACACACACAAAAAGAAAAAAAAAGGAGGAATTTCTGGTTTACAAATTTTGTAAGAATAAATATTTTCAGCCAAACATATAAAGTAAAATACATCGATATAGCATGTGTACTGACATGCTGTGTTTTACCATTTCAAGTAAAGCCCCCAAATCTTCAATATCCTTTAAAAAATAGGCAGCCCTGTCTTAGAGGGGCAAACTTACAATATTATTTTTAAAATTAGCGGTTACTCCCACACCATCAACCATCCTGTGTATTTTCAAAGATCTTCAGTGTCTGCAATTTAAGATAAGGCAATGGAAACATATCAGGAAGCCTATGTATTCAGGGCCTCTGGAATCACTTTTCTAAAAAAGCAAAAGTGTAATATAACAAAATTTGAAAAATATAAAGTGGACTGAGAAAATGATACTGATATAGACTGTCATTTGTAAGATGTTGCCTTTCGTTTCAAATACTTCAACAAAAGACACTGAACCAGCAATTGCTATTGCTTAAATTGCTCTCTTATATGATGTAAATTTCATGGTTTCAATCTATTTTTTTAAACACATTTAGATAAGGGGACAACAATCAACACAGCAGGACATGTAATCTTTGCAAAGTTCCAAAATATTATGACTTTTTTAAAAATACAGATCATGAAAATATTCTATTGTCTAAGTAATATGACTTCAATCACAGACTGTTAACCCATCAGGGCTAAATTATCTGATGACTTTTCCCAGTGATAGTTCTCAGGAACAGGAATGCTTACTTTATGTCAATGGAATATGAAAGTGTCTTCCAGATCTGACTCATCCACCAGAAGCACTACATATTATTATCTCGTCACTTAAAATTAACTGAAAAAACACAACAGAGAACCTTTATAAATATATGCTGAATCCTCCTGAATAACCAAGGTTTAAAGGAAAACTCAGCACACTTCCAACTTCAAACTTACCTTACTTGGCTGTTTTCAGGTGTGTGATGTCCAGATTCACCGTGGATTGCCAGCTCCCAATTCATGTGATGCCTCAGCATGCACTATGCTGGTGATATCACACCCACCACAGGAGCCCATAGGGATAACATGAGGGCAAGATAAGTCCCGTGGTTTTACAATTTTTCATATTTTTCTAATGTCCGATATACTTATTTTATATCCCATAGGTTACAATATAGGAGTATTAATATTAAAATGTTTAGCAAATTATGTAACACTGTACTGTAATACACTAAAAAGGAGGTGGTGGTGGAACAGTACCTTACCCCTAAAGGCCAGCTCCAGTGTTGTTCTTTGGTGGGTATGAGGTCACCAACATAGTGCATGCAGGGCCAACACACAGATCGGGAGCTGGCAATCCGCTGTGGGTCTGAATATCGCAAACCTGAAAAACAAAAAAGGGTACGCTTTAAGCTACACGTGTGCCAACTCTTCCCTGGCAAAATGGGATGTACTGCTCATAATTTTCCCACCTCAGTATGAGATGGACTGGGTTCATGATCACACCAGATACATTCATTTTGTATTAATTTCCTTTTTAACAAGTCCCTCTTAAACAGGTATTCTGGAGGTTTAAAACAAGGGATCATGTATATCCTGTGGCATATGTTGTGAACATGTCAAAAAAAGATTTGTAAGTATTACAAGGCTGATTTTTAAAAGCTGAATTCATCCGCGCTGGGATAGCAGAGTGGTGACAATCTTCTAGTGAAAATTTCCAATTACACAATCACATGCAGCTAGTTTACAGAACCATCAAGACAAACTTAGTATTTTCCAAACAGTATTTACACAAAAATATAATTACCAATAGCTTATAAAATATCTACATGGAAACATCATCTTAAAATGGTGAAAAATCACCTTTCCCAATAAAAGAGAAAGATAAAATTCCACACTCAGCTCAGCTTCACACCCTAAAATGTAGTATTTTAGAAGTTCCCAAAATGTGTTCCACAGAACAACTAGTGGTATTCCCTAAGGGCATTATCTGCCTTTTTATGTAAAGTCTCCCCTTTTTTGATGCTAAATTTCATTAAAAGACAGCTGATTATTTTGAGAATCTTTAAAACTATCATTTTGATGTGATTTACATTATAAAAAAGTCCAACAGTCCTATATATACACCCCAAAAGAAGTATCATAAAATTAACTTTCTACAATATTTACTGAACATTTTAAGTAAATAAAAAGGGTTTTAAACTGAAGCATTTATCTATTCTACACAATACCGCACCTCGAGTGCTGGGTTCGGTTTTGGGCCCCTCACCACAGGAAAGACATGGAGGTGCTGGAGCGTGTCCAGAGAAGGGCAACCAAGCTGGTGAGGG
>JAVJGG010000039.1:21378635-21389496 GCA_035590195.1 Aviceda cuculoides
AACAGGTTGAGTCACGTCCCTGGAGGTATTTAAGACGTGTGGATGTGGCGCTTAGGGACACGGTTTAGTGGTGGACTCGGCAGTGTTAGCTTAACGGTTGGACTCGATGACGACCTTAAAGGTCCTGTCCAACCTAAATGACTCTGACTGCCTTAATTTATCTAAAATGATTATGTAAAACTAAATTCTGGATTACTATGTAGCTTCCAACGGTGACTATTCAGGCATATCATGATTATACATATATATAAAATCTAACTTGCAGAAAACTATGTCTCTAAGTGGCTTTGAAACATTGCAGAAGCCATTGGTAGGTTTGAGAACACCTGACAAAACTGTAAGCGTATCAGACACAGCTGGGGCCATCAGGTAACTGTTCCTGAAAGTTTAAGATACTCTGGTCTAAGTGCAGTGATCATCATTATCAACCACACTTCTCTATCTTAGAAGGAATTCGAAAGATGACTTTACTTACAATTACAAAGGTGCAGTTGGAAATACCGCAGTTAAAGAATACAACTCATCGTAAGTACTCTGTCAGAAAGGAGGAATTTTTTCAATGAAACAACTGACTGTAAAAGTGGTGTTCCTTTATTTACAAACACACAGAAATTCTTCTGTTGTAGGTCTGATTTGCTTTTAGACTGAGGTTTTTTTGTTTCTTTTTCCAAAAAACGTTTTTTGACTATTAGTGACACATGGCATTACAGTAATGACAGAATGATAAAAAAAACCAACCAAACAAAAAATCATTGCTGTCCATCCTATACTGAACAAAAAATAAATACAAAAAATATATTTTGCGTAGGGGACATAAATGCTATGAAATATTGAAATCTTTATAATCACTAATCAGTCATGTCCCGTCTTGAAATTTTTAATAAATGCAGCTTGCTGTGAACAGATTGACACTCTGACACACTTGGCATTGCCTTTTTTTTAACATACTGCTTCTGACTAAATGAAATCTGTTTTGACCTACTCACATTTCATTAACTAATTTGGAGAAGTCAAAAATCTAAAATGAACTATGATACATTTTATCAAATACGTGTAACAATAAAAACTGTTATCTTGAGTATAATTTAACCACTGAAGATACATAATATACCAACATCCTTTCAGTAGCTCTCACTCAACAAGTAGTATAGGACCATACAGTTTCCTCACAGTTGAATGCTGTGTGGAAACTTGAAATGGGCAGCCACTTTCCAGTGTTAGAGCCAATCAATTAATGCACACAATGCCATAATGTCAAGTTCAGTCCAGAACAGCATAACATACAATAAAATGCCTATTATAATCTTTAATACACCTAAACAAATAATATTTTGTGGACACATAAAACTTTACGAGTCAGATACCTTAAAAACCTATTTCTTTGTTGGATTCTACTGATTAAACTCAGCACATTATTTTTACATGAATCTACACATGTAATGTAGTAATCTACATAGTAATATACCTGTGTATTTTTAAAAAAAAAGTATTATACTCAAAATATGTGGAATGTTTAACTTTCCAATGTGTTTTTTCTCAATTTTCAGGAATATCTACTTTCAGAAACACAAAATACACACTCACTCAACAGCATGAATGTCATTCTCTTTCTTGCCGTATCAGCAATAATGGATTTTTCATCAAGAAAACCCAAATCCAGACACCAAGAATTAACTGGGCAACAGACTACTATTTGAGACTTCCAACACAGAATGCAGTAAGAGTCAAGTTATAGTACCTTCTCCCCACCAGACCACTTCTACTTCATATAATCTCCTGTTTGTATCTACCTTTGTTTAACTTACAAGATATCATTAAGTAGTCTTCAGATGTACTCTTGCCATCATCATCGTCTTCTGTTTTTATAGTCACTGTGGAGCCAGGAACAGTACCAGCTGCCTGAATGACTGCTTCAGAATCCGAGTTCGTTACAAGAACTTCTTCTGACACCATTGTAGGAGAGTTGGCTCCTGACACAGAGTCTTGCACCACATGCTCCAAATGTCCGTCAGGACCCGTGACAAGGTCAGCCACAAAAACCTGATCAGGAACTCTAACGGTTTCTGTTATCAGATCAGAAGTCAAAACATGGTCACTGGTATCTAAAGCTTCTTCAATAGCAACATCAGTTTCCAAAACAGAATCGGGAACAATTACACCTTCTGTTACAACATCAGTTTCAGTGATGATGTCAGGTCCTTGGACAACTTCAGCAGCTAAGCCATGATCAAGAGTTATTCCATCATCGGTAACGACATCAGAAACTAGGACAGCTTCGGGAACTGATACAACAATATGGTCTCCATCAATATGAGCAGTGCCAGCCATTCCAGCCACTACAAAACAATTATAAACGAGAAGAAAAATGTTAAAATTATTGCATTAGCACTTAGTTTAGATAAGGAATGGAATAATTTTATACATAAGTTAAACACAGATGTACAAATCTGGTACTTTTCAACAATTCACATTTTGCATTTCACCCGATAAAGACTACGCAAAGCAGCCCGTATTCTTTAAATTAAGAAAAACAAAACATGCCACTTCTTTAAGACGTAACGTGGAGTTTGCCCCCAGTTTAGGTTTTACAATGCCAATACGTTAAAAACTACAGGCCAGTTTGCAATTTCACCTTTTTTTGAAGTCCAGTTAAAAAACGTTTGACTACAGTAGCAGTTTGAACCTTCACAGAATTCTTGCATGATACTGGAAATGTGGCAATAATACATTAATTGCTGTTACAATAAAAGGACTCTCATCCTTTAGACTGCATGGGCCTTGCTAAAAATACTCAGTTGTATGCAATATTTATAGTACAATTTCCAACAACTTGCTAAGTTGCAAGGAAAGACTAGAAGTAGAAACCTATCTTTCATTAACAGACTTGACTGGCGAGTCATATTTGCAGAATACTTTACTATACATAAAAAAAATGCACACATAAATAGCAGTTTTAATGAATAAAACACTCAAGAAAATGGTTCTTATCAGAATGAAAAAAAATTAAAATCATTCAGCATTGTATTGCAAATGCAATTATTCTGGTACACTCTGAAGAGTACTAATTCATGTTAGAACAAAGACATGCTCCTTCCCAACACTTAAGACACTGTCCTTTCTCTAAACCTTCAAAATTGATGAGGTTATTTAGCACTGCCATCAAAAGAAACAGTATTCATTTTAAAAAAAAGTCCAAATTTAGAAACAAGTTTTCTTACATCAGTGCAGTCCCAGGACTGATGATCCTGACAGAAGACTTCTAAGCACATGTGAACATGCAGATTTAGCTAAATCTGTAAACTGTTGCCTACATAGTAAGTTATCTGTTGTCACACAGACAAAACCACTATTTCCCACATTTACTGAAATACCCTGAAGGAGAACTGGAGATAGTAATCAAGGTAAGCACACAAGAGCTCTGATGTTCGCATCCTGTACTGGATGTTATTTACATCTCCTGTATGTTGGGAGATGCAACTACCAGTCAATGTGATTTCAAGCAGAAGCACATGCACCACAAAACTGCTGAACTCCCGAAAACATTTTCTATCTCATCTAGAGCACTTTGGGCCACAGACTTAAACTTCCTTTTTTTTTTCTTCCAGAATTACTTCAATATTTTAGAATAAGTGACTATTTCAAGATCAGCAACCAAAGTATACAAAGACATACACACCACCTTAAACTTTGAATTTTCTCAAAAAAAGTCATGCAAGTAGCATTATTTAGTGAACTCTACATCTTGATATAATTTATAAACATACAGCAAAACCCAGAAAAACAGTCTTGATTTTATTAATTATTTTTAATAATTAAAATGTTTACCAAAATCCTGCATAATCATAGTGTGAGGCATTTTGGATTCTTGTGTTTGCAGTCCAAGACTTCCACCACCTGGATCCATATTCAGCTATGTTCATTCACAAATAACTGCAATAAAAGCAAAATCATAATTTATGTTGAACAGTGTTATTGCATTGATTAGCTTTACTGCATTAATGTGTCACACTGACAAACACAGAAAAGTATTTATTCAAAAATTCAAGAAAAAAGCACGTAGTACTTCATACAATTAACTTTGCTTTACTCTTTTGCTTTTATATTTTTTTGACCTAAAATCCTGAAAACGTTTCCATCCATAAGTAGTCCTGCAGTAATCAAGAATTACACACGCGAGTGAAACCAAACAAGTCAGTAATTCTTGGTCAGGACTTAAAAGGGGTTTTTATGTAAGGCTTTGGTTACTGCTTAGCCTAGAACAGTTCTATTTATATTCTGTAGAATTTAACTGGAAAGTGCTTTCTAGTTACCTTCAGCATGCAGAGGTATAGACTTCAACATTACATTACTTCTAGGAGCAGTAAGCACAAGAAATGCCTAAACCTTCAATTTCCCCACTGCAAACTGAACATTAAAATAGTTTTGCAGTTTTATGAGATTATCTCCATTGGGTGAGAGCTCACTGACTGACAGTAACGATCTCATCTGCAATACCAGCAGTAGCATCAGGCCATAGCAACAAAACAATATAACACATTAATAAGCAACTGAACCTAGTTACAGGTAACTTATTATCTAGAAGCAGAAACTTTGTCAAGAAGCAAGTTAACTTTGCCTTAAACAAACTGTAGCTGTCTGTAAAAGCAAGAAGTACAAGTCGGACACCAAGAGCGCACACGTGCTGTTACTAACTACATAATATATATATATATTTCTCTCTCTCACATAATACCATAACGACATGTATTAGCAACTACGCACGAAGAAGTCACCTTTGCTCCATCCCTGTCTGTATATGCTCTTTAACTAATTATCAAGACTGGTGATTATGGATGTGTGGAGCTGCATCGAAGAAAGATGAGAATTGTACTGGGAGTATCAATTTTCCAGATTCTTTCATAATTTTGTATCTATCAGATATTTCAAAACAAATTTTAATGTGTAAATTTAATTCAACATTGTTTAATTATAGGTAAGTTTTGAAAAAGTTGCATAGTACAATAAACTTACAAGAACAAAAGTGCTGAACCTGATTTTCTCTTCCAGTGGTTGTGTACAAACCCCTCTACTTAAATTTAAGACTTAAAAAAGTCTGACAAAAGGCCTAGTAAAACATTTAATGAGCCCTCAGTTAGATTTGCATGCACAGTGCAGAACTATCCACTATAACAGGCAGCAGCTAAGCATAAGAAAGGCCAGTTTATTTCAACATCTCCATTGCCATGATACTTACAGAAGAAGCAACAGTGCTCAACAGACTTCTGCGATGACACCTCTATTTACCATTCCAGCGTTAGGACTGTATTATGCATATTGGTTGACATTTTATTTCAAAACTGTCAGCTTATTCTGGAAATCTCATCTTCTAACACTGTCCCTTCTGTGCTGCCTCATTTCCACTGCCAGGGAAAAGCTGGTCCTATGCAGCTATCTGCCATATCCCTCTAACAGAAAACTGATCCTTTAAAGCTTCTGATAGAACAGACCTGCCAACTCTTTGTCAACTCCCCACCGTTATCTTTCAGTGTTACACCTTTAGCTTCATTTTCTTTCTTTTCTTGTGTTTTTTGACAATTGCATTGTTGCGTTGGCTTTTCTAATTCCCCTTAATGCTTAGGGGCTTCTGTTTCCCGAGTTCTCTATTGTCAGACTTGCCTATTTTCCTCAATCTTTTAAAATTACACCAGTTCCTCAAACCTTGCCACACAGCCATGCCAGTTTTACTCTTGAGTTTTACTTCTGAGATTCTCGCGTTCATTAAAATGCAATTCCAATTACATCCAAGAATTTTCGCACATGGAGAGTAAATGTTGAGCTTCTCACTAAACTCAGTTTTACCAAGATCTCCATTTCTGGTATCTTATCTGTCTTGAGGATGCTGAACCTCCTTCATAAGGTACAGCTACACAAGCTTGCTTTCAGAGAATAAGACAGCATGTAACATTTCTTTGACAGCATTTCCATAAAATACAAGAAAGAAGAATAAATTAGAATTCCTCCATGCTATTTGCATTGCTACTAAGCATTAAAGTGTACAGATTTTGAATTCTTTTGCAATTTGCTGCAACCCAAAAGACTTTTACACAAGTTCTCAGCACAGATGAAGTGACTCCATAGAAGCAGCCACAGGAGTATACAGAGACCAAGGCTTTCATAGGTGAAAAATCTGTTGCACAAGACTAAAATCTTGTGCTTTCTTGCCCTCTCATACCCAAGAATTGGAAATAAGTTACAGTATCACACAGAAAACGAAGAGGTTTAGGAGTTATGGGAAGGAAACAGAATAAGAGCTCAAGCCAGAACTACCTGGAACTGGGTGGTGCAGAGTTGAGTAAGAAGCACAAATGTTTTTAAGAGCAAGTCTCAGAAAGATGGTACTTTTTCTGTTGTACTACCAACCTTGATTTTGCTCTTCTGGATCTCCTAAGAAGTTGACCCCTACCCTACCACAAGAATTTGTTTAGGTCTGTGGGCTTAAATCCAAAATATGATAGAAACATCAGGTACTTTGTGATACAATGTATTTGACAACCCTACTGCAATGAAACATACCACAGTAGAGTTAAGAGCTAACATAGTCAAGCAAGGCAAATAATAAAATAAGCCAAGCTGCAAGAATAAATGGCTTAAGCACCTGAAATTGCTGAGATACCTCTAAGCCAGAAGCAAGGGACCCAGAAAGAGCCGGGACACAATGCAACTCATGCTATCGCACTAATCCAGAAGTAAACTAAACTTTGCAGTAGACATGACGTTAATTTCTCTTAAAACATGAAGCTCTATCAATACCAGGCACTAGAGTCCACAGTAAAGGACCCTAAAAACCAAACAGATCCAAGTATCTTCATGCCAGTTACCAAGTTTACTGCACCCCTTGCGGCTCACCAGAACTGGCAGCGCTGGATCCTTGGTACCAAACCAAGTCGCCATCGAGAAGGGAGATGCTGGCACTCTGTCGGCGCCAAGGGCCACGCTGCACTGGGCTGGCCCTCCGAATCAGGCGGTCTCTACTGCGCCAGGCGGAAACTGATGCTCCAGATGTCATCCAAGCCAGGCAGAAAGCCACCAAGGTGAGATGACGTGAAAAGTCATTTTTGGTGCTGCATTGCTTTGCCTCCTTTTTTATGATTGTGTTAAATGCCTTCACTTCAGCGGGCGATGCAGAATGCCTACACTGTGCAGGCTCAACACATGTGCCAGGTGGGTATGATTTTGTCTTTAGGTTTTTTTAATACGAAAAAATACAAAACAGAGTAACAAGAGAAAGAAGTAGTATGTGGAAAAGACAATCCGTGCTTACTGCATCTTCATTGTCAAGGAAGGAACTGAGCAGAGATTCCTTCTTTTACACTCTTGAAATCCTCAAGCGAAGGAAGCAGCAAGCAGTCCACAATGATGGCAATTTCAAGAAAATGTCACCGATCCACCCCAAGGAGGTTTCGACTTAACTGAGAATACAAAAGAACCAAAGAACTTGTATCACCTAGTGTCACTATCACCCTTTCAACGCTTTCTCCCCATATTATTTGCTCAAATCTACTTCTTTCAAATTGTCTTTAAATCTACAATACTAATTCTTGGGGACTACAATGACATAGCATTCTTCTTACAGAGCTACAAGAATTCCCCAATGTAACTTCGTGATGGTGCCGTAACAGAGCAAGTTAGTTCCACAAACCAGCTACTATTATAAAAACACAAGTAAAACATTATTGATGAGGAAAGTAGTCAAAGATTTAACTAACAATGCCACCTGTACAATCGAATTTCCTTGTAGCTTTAAGATTTAGCTCCAGAATCAAATTCTTTCACCACTGTAAGAATTACAAAGCAGCTTCAGAACCCTAGTTCTGCAATGCTCTATCACTCCTGAATTATAGTCACAGCCATCAAACTCTTATGGTAGCTAACAAACACTTGCTATTACAGAATAAGACATAGTTCTAGACCATAAATGGCTAATTTAATATAGCCATTTCAGAATTAATGCAATACTCTACAATTTCCTGACCACAGCCTTTCCACTTGGATAATCCTTCTCTTTTAACGTAAATGCATATGAAAAATAGCTTAAATTATACCAATCTGAGATTACAGGAAGAATAAACTAGGCTTTTCTTCCTTCTCAATAAGCAACTTCATTTCTTTTCAGATTATATAATTAGATGCCCAAATATATTACATACTGTGCTACATAGAAAATTCAATACAAAGTAAGGCTGTAATTTTAATTTAAATTAAAATTCCTGCAAGCAAAGCAAATTATCACTAAAAGGAGTATTTTCCCAGTAGCTAACAGGACTATAAAAATTACTAAAGTTATGGGATGGCACCTTCTGTGCACACAGTACTATGAGTACCTCAAACTTCCACTAAAACCAGAGATGGATGAAGACACACTAGCAATAAACATGCTGAAGCTGTACCTTGGTTGATGCAGCTGGTATCCAACCACTACTTAAGTATATTCTTCTAAATCCTCAGTGCAGACAAAGGACAGAGTTGCACCAACTATGCAATCGCAGATTTGGTCTTTTTTTTCTATATACTTTTAGGTCTTAAAGGAATGCAGCGACAGCAAAAAAACCCCTTACTGCTAACACTGGACCAATTAACAACAGATAAGGTCCACAATTCTGCTACAACTGAGTATTTCTGCTCACAGATTTCAGTAGTGCAAATAATTTAGTTGCACATGCTACATATGCATGCAAATCTTATTACTGGAAACAGCAAACAGTGATTAACTGTGGTTCTTCACAGCTTTTTTCTGTAGTACGCCATGTTATATACCCACATGATCAAAGAAGTGGTCCAATCATGTTTTAAAAAAGGACAGAGAAATAAGGCAGAAAGCAAGCCACATTTCTGTACTCCATCATAATCCTACACTTATCCATACCCCTCTTGCCTCTAACTATTAAGATCTCAGGTTTTTCCTCTCAATTCCCCTTCTCCTCTGTGTATTTAGAAGAAAATACTGTGAAAATGCTTTATTAGCATCAGCCAATAAAATAATATAGCTTTACAACATTCCATTAATATTTTCACTGTTGCTTTTTTTTTTTTTTAATTATAGCACGCTATCTTGCACCAGGAAGGAGTACATTACCATCCGATCTCAAAATGAAGAACTTCATGAAATCTAAACTGAGAGTCCCAGACCAGTGTCTCAAGGCTAAATTTTTAAAATATGTACATATCTGAAATTGCTTTGCTTTTTTTGAAAAATATAGTTCTGTTTCTAACTAGCTTCAGGAGAAGGTCGATTTTAACCTATTTCAGTTCTTTATACCAAAGCTCTTCCTCAGACAGGGCTCAGCTGAGACCAGGCAATGAATTTTAGAATGAAAAAAAAAAAAAAAAAAAAAAAAATAGGAGATGTATGACTGCTCCATCTACCGGCAGGAACACTACTATAAACTACTACTGTAAACGGTATTTTTTAAAACCAAAGATAATGGTTGGCAGTTTGGGGCTACCTAGAAACACATAATAGCAGCACTCAACTGAAAAACTGTTAAAGGCCCAGGCCTGCTCTTATAAACACTGCTCTTAGTATGCACACTGATTTATTCTTACCTTACTCTTCCCATAAAAATATCATAAAATAACCATTAAGACTTTCAATTTTTTTGAGAACGTGTTCAGAAAACACTCTAAATTGAGAGATCTTCAGCAAAGCATTTTAAGGAGGAGGGGGAAAAAAATGAATGGTTCAGCACTTCCACCCTTCCCAGGAAAAAAAGGGTGTCATCCCTGTACCCAGAGGTACAATGATGCTCCCAATCAATATGCTGGCTTCCAGGCATTGTTGCCATATTTAAAATTTTTAGAACATAGAAAATATTTCTACAAAATGACAATTACAACTTAATAAAGCTACATAAATAAAAAGCATGTATTTAATACATTTTGTTATATCCTAGACAGTGTGGTCCTGCAAATGCTAAGCATCTCCCCAGTTTACATATACGATTAGCCCCAACATGTTCAGGCGATACATTTTCACATAAAGCGTATTTGCACGGTCAGTCCTTAAGGACTCCTTTAAAACAGCAAATTTCTTCCCAATAATATTTAAGTCTCATTTAGGTATAATAAAGTAAAACACAACAGTCATACTTTGTCAGGTGTTTCAGATGTTCGTAAGCTGCATATGACATTTTGATTAAACCAAAAGGACCAAGCTCAGAACAGAGCAATGTAACACAACCAATAAACTTGTATGTAGTTGAAAAATCAAAAGCAGATGCTCTCTAATTATCTTATCTCTTAACGTTCAGGTTCACGAAGAAAACAAGAGAATTATCCTCCCCTGAAGATGCTTCAGGGTTTTGGGTAATTTTTCCCCCCAATTTATAATGCAGCAACCAATAGAAATGCAACGAAAACCATCCTGCTTACGCAGAAATCTTAAGCAGCAAAATGCAATTCGTGAAACGGTGTGCGGGTCAACACAAGCCCTTGGCAGAAAAAATACTGGGCGTGAAAACCTAACGTATCCATTTTAAAGTCCTTTATTGTGTTCGCCTGCCAAGCATCCGCGAAAACTTGAGCTCTAAACCCCTTTAAAACCACAAGGGCAAAAACCCGTGAACGAGTCTTCGTACGACAGCCCGAAAGGCGCTCACGGCTCTTCGAGAAATTAACGGAAGAGATGAATTTCCACCCGCGTGTTACATCCCCAGCAGAAACCCCCACCCCCGCAACCACACCCACGGGCAGCGAAGGGCGCCGAGCCACCTCAACCCACCGCGCAGCCGGGGCTGGAACCCACGGCTCCCCGCGCACGGCTGCCGGCGGGGCTGCGCGGCCGCGGAGGAGCCCTCCCGCGCGTGCTCGCGGACGGGGCGCGCCG
>JAVJGG010000039.1:21390648-21419663 GCA_035590195.1 Aviceda cuculoides
GCGGCCCCCCCCGCGGCCCGGGGGGGGGGGGGGGGGGGCCCCGGGACCCCCCCCCCCCCCCCGCCTCTCCCCGCCACCCCCTTATTGAGGGACGACCGTGAGGTAGGGCAGGAAACGCTGAGGAAAGGGCAGGTCGTCGTCCCCCGCCCTCCTCCTCCTCCTATCTCCTCAGGGGGAAGATGCGCCGGTGGGCTCCGCCGCGGCTTGGCAAGGCGAGACGGAGCCTCCAGCCGACCCCCCCGCCGGGACGGAAGGCGGTGGCGGGGTGTGAGGAGGGACCCCGGGCCCGTTCTGCCCTAAAAATGCACCGTAGCTGCTCCGCGAGCAACCAGAAGTGACAAGCCGTGCGTTTTACATACAACCGCCCTGCCCCGGCGCAAGGGGACGCGTTTTGGAAATCCTTTGCCCGAACGAGGTCAGGTGCAGCCCCGTTTCTGTGTTCTGTACCCAATTTCATGTATTTCTACGGACAGACGCTTCAGAGAGAACACAAAAGCGCGTGTGACCATCAAGGGTTTCAAAAAAAGATTACTGGGCATCCCAGATGAACTGGTACAGCATCACCACCCTCCCACCCACCTTCCGTTTCCCAAGAAAGTTGAAGGTGCCTCGACCAGGCAGCCGCGACTGTCTTGGCTTCGTTATTGTACATTAAAGACAGAGGTTGGGGTATTCAGAATACCTTGCCCGTATTACCACTCTCAAGAATACAGTAACAAAAGAAAACCCCGACACTGATAGTAACTTGCAAGAAACTGCTGGCATAACTCACAGTATTTTCTTCACCTTTTGTTTTTTCCATCATTTTGGGTATGTCTGTGTGAATATCAGCATCTCTAGCCAAGTAGTTCTCTTAATATAGGTCTAGCAAAAAAAAGAAGAAAAATTTTCAAAAAAGTTTTCTAAAGAATTAGCATGCATACACCTTTGTAACTGCATCAGTAAGACTGCTCGACACCTAAAAATGACATACGCTTACAGGTGTCAATACACAAAAGCTTGGGCTAGAGAAGCCCATAAGGTCTGCTCTCTGGTTTATCTAAATGGGTTGTAACTGTTAAGTTTCCTAAACCTGCTTGAAGCTAAGATTATTTTTGCGTGCACACACCTCTGGTTTAGAAACTGACTTGTTAAATTGGCGCACAAACAGATCATAGTACTGTAACGGTCAAATATCAAACACCATTAGGCAAACACAAGCAAGCGTTTTCTTTTTCTGGTTGAAATACAGATAACTCATGAGTGTTTGTTTTATAAAGTTCTGCCTTACATTTGAAACTAATTTTATGGACAGTGGTATTCAGTTGCCTGAATGTCTAATAGGATGTCCAAAATGGATAAGGCAGATACGATGACCTACAGAAGACTTGCCCTCTTCTAAAACAGCATCGGGACATCATATGGAATGCCACGGAGTGTCAAAAATGGCACCAGGCAGCTATGATTAGGTACTGAAATCATGCAAGTGAATCTCATTTTGCACTACACAATTATAAATTGCAGTTAAATACAGAGTTACAAGGGTTTTTTTCTTCTGTGATTCTTAAAAGATTCTTACTCCTGGACTTTGACCTCCTTAGCACAGAAGTTGGAGACCTCTCCTACATTTGACTCCCCTCCCCTTCATTTTCCTATTAAGGGGTAAGGGAGCAGAATAGTGGCACAAAGCTGTCTGTAACATGCCACACACTGAAGTAAATATAGCATGAAGAACATTCTAGTCAGTTCTTCCAGCTTTAGAAAAAGATAGGCATTCTAATGGGAAAATAATTTCAAACTCATCAAACACAATTAAGGAATGAGAGGAAAAATATCTGAAAAAGGTAATCACAAAACTGAATACTTGGGAAAATGGTGACAGAGAATCTCACAAGGTGATACAATCAGAAAAGCAGAACTACAGGGAGATTAATTAACCCTTTCTTCAACAAAATCCCATCTATGCTGGATTCTGCCTTCCAGAGTAATATCAAGGGAAATCTCAAAAGCAAAATGAGCATAAAATAGCAACGAGCAACAACCAGGCTATTGTGGCACAACATTCAACATCAGACCCAACATGTAAATTTGCAGAGGGAGGCAGCAATGATAAGGAAAATCTATTCAAAGCATTGGTCAGAAGCAGAGAAAGAAAACCTGCCAAGACACCGAGATCACAGGGATCCAAGTACCAAAAAGTGCAGCAGTGAATCACAAAGAATGCACAAAAGCCAAAACAGCACTCTCTGTATCAATTTAAACTGTTTATACTTGATGGGGAAGTAACACATCATAACCATGATACCCAGCAGACAACCAGAAATGCTCCTTACCCTTCAGTTCAGAACACAAAGATTTCAAAGAATTACAGAGTTTCTCTGCTTTCCAGGTAAGAGGCAAACAACCAAAGCACAATGCTTGGCAGATGGCATATTTTAAAAGGTATTCCTTAATATTATTGTTGTTAGAAGTGACACCAGAGTATTTCAAGCAGTTTCTTTACAGTTTTCTTTCACGTACAACTGCCTGATGTTAATACTGATGACCCGACCATGAGTGGTTAAGTGTATCAGGAGCAGTGCCTATCTGTGTGGCTGATGTCCTGCAACTCTTGATCTGCCTGAGATTAAACGGCAGACAGCGAAAGTCTGATGAGGAAAGCTTTGTTCTCTGTGAAACTTTATGCATTTCAATTTGAATAGCATGAGTGCATACCTTCCAGATAGCTCTTCTCTTGCCAGCAGCACGTGTATTTGACAGGATTGCCTTATCTCTTTCTCCTGTTCCTTTTCAAAGGAGTGGTGGAATATCAAATTGAACACTCTCAAATTCTGTCATCGCTTTCAGGTTGGTAAACAGACCTAGAGGTCAACAACAAGCAGAGATTGTTAAATTATGGCACTACTGGAGGTTAAGAAGTGACAGAAAAAAAGCAATTCACTTGACACATTAGGATCTGACTTCTGGGGTCAAAATAGTTTAAACTGATAGCCTAGGATCTAAACAGATGTGCTAACACTATTTCTGTATGTTTCGGAAGATAACAGAACCATTTTCACTTCTCTTGTTTCTGATAGAAATTGAAAAATAACTGGATGATAGTAGGATGCTTTTACTGAACTTGCCTGTTGAAAGAACAGTGTGTGAGACAAGTAACAGCAATGGCATTCTTCCACGTTTCGTCCCCTGGTCAAGATGCTGCTTCAAGCTGGCTGTGCAGATGTTACTAATATGAACATTTAGCTGCTTTGTGCTTTAATCGGCAATAAAATTCTTAACCCTGATATGTACAAGCATTGTCCTAGGCTGTCTGCAGTCTCAGAAGACATTATAGTGCAGGTTTGCAAAGAGTCCACATTCAGAAAAGCTTTGGATTCTTGTTAACGAATTTTGGTGCCTGTGATTTCAACTATCCATGAGTAATTCTTCTGCCAGGATTAGATGATTTAACAGTTGGCAGATCTGCCCTCAGTACATGCCCAGGGGTATCTCACAGCAGTAGAAGTAAAACCAGTCAGACTTAGACACTTTGGGTATTTGTTACATTGGGGGAGAAACAAAAAAAACCAAAACAACAACAACAAAAAAGAAATGCAATTGTGGCTGAAGATTAGAAGATACCAGCTAGGATGGCAGCTAAGTTACAGAGCCAAGAAAAACTGCCAGCTTGGAGCCACCCTTCCTTTTTCCCCCAGCAGGAAGCCGTACCTATTCACTCAATACTTGCAAGGAACAGGATGCAAAATGCAGGGGTCTGAATAGGTTTCTGGCTTCTCTACCAATGTAAAAGGAAAGCCAATACAGTCTGGGCAATAACAGTTGTGGAGAGCATCAGAAGTGCCAGGATGCAGTTAAGGAGTTAAGGCATGGAGCTGCTGCAAGGAGAGCATTCCGATTTATATAAAAGAAATGCCAGTATTTTCAACTTTCTCAAAACATTAAGATTCTGGTTTTGTCTGATAGTTTCACATATTACCTAATACCAAGAAAAAAGAATAATTTAGTATAAATGTTAAGTAATGTGCTTGAGACTTTTTGGAAAATGGGAAATGTATTCGGGACTTCATTTAATTTGTTAGTTAGTGGCAAGGTAGTCAATTTTCCATAGCTTTATTTTCATTATTTCCAAAACAAGTTACAAAGAAAGCCACTGCATTTTTAAAGGCAAACCATTTCAGCTGTTAGGATCAACAAGATGACAAAGGAAGGCAAAGTGAAAAAGCAACAAGGGACAAGGGAATGGGCTCATAAGCTGAGGTTGCTACATCAGTCAATACCTCAGTATTTGATACATTTCAGGATAGCGGCCACCCGAGTGCCTTGGTTATGTTTGTACAACACTGCCAGTGTCAGTGAGACTAAGTGGCTATGCCTGAGAACAAAGCCTTCCCTTCTACCTAATTCTGCAGGTAATGGGTGTAACAAGAATACACATTCTTACTACACAGTTCAAAATTGTATGTAATTTGTTGTTTTCTTTCTTTAATTACTGGCTCTTTAAGGGCAAAACCAAAGCAATGTCAGTCAGGGTACAACAGGCTCTGCATGCTTCAACACCCTGAAGAATTGTCATAATTATCATTAGGAGAAATTCATGTCCTACTAACAGCATCAGATTCAGAACCACAGTTCACCAGCATGTGGAGGGAGATCATGACACTGAGCGGAGCAAACATCACAAATAAATGGGTGAGCCAAATGGACACCGAGAAACAAAAACTGTACCTGGCAAAAGTTGTCTTTGACAAGCCTTCCTGAGAAATATGAAAAGATGCAACCCCTTACCCCACTTTCCCTTCAATGCGGATTCAAACCATTCTGGAAGCAAAAAAGGAAGAATAATGATTAGCATGCATATTTCTAGTTTCTCATGCTGAAATTTGAGAAGACTTTTTCCTTTCTCATGAGTTTCTTCTGAGGAAGGGCAGCTTTCTGTGATAGGTACATCTTGTCATTTAGGCACAGGACATACGGTTAATCACAGAAGAACCCTGCATCCCGATAAATGTGCAACAATTTAAGCAATACTGAGAAGCAACTATGTAAAACTGTAAAATCAGGTAGTCACAAAAAGTTGTCATCAATTACACAGTAAACAAATCGGATGCTAATAGCATGTTTTGTTTTATAATTATCTCCTATACCTTTTCTTTGCAATAACTTTTAGTGCTTTCTAATAGTTATAGCTATTTCCTCTATGTCCCAGCCCACAAGGTCTTACTCATAATTTATAATGGTACCTCCTGTACAGAAATAACTGGAAAGGCTCATTTACATAAATCAACTTTAATCACAAAATACTGATCTATCAAGATCTGGGCCAGAAAGACTAGTAGTTGACCAATGAGTTTAGCAATTTTGATGAGGCTGACTTTTTAGGCACAGAAAGGTCTTATGGTAAATACATCCATCTACAAATCATTCAATTGTTGGGGGGGGGCAGGGAAGAAAAGCCTGCTAGAGCACTTAGTTATGTAAGTGATTTGAAATGATTTCATAAGTTCTGGAATAAATAATTTAGTTTCTCTGTGCATCATACTATTTGTACATGAAATGTATAATAGCAACTTTCCATGAAGCTTTAATAAGTTTGAATTACAAAGTGGTGGAGGGAAGGGAACAGGAACCTCAGAGTCTGAAAGGAAAGCTGATTTATAAGTGGAAAGTACTAATAGAACTCTTAGCAGTCATATTTTTCATGCATCAGTGGAAATTTGGTTGTATCATTATTCAGGATAGAGTTTGGAAAATTATTATAAAAGTTTACATTGTCAGTAAATGTAACAAGACAGTTGTTACATGGCAGTTAGGCTCTTTTATATTACCATTACAGAAGTTTTCAGCATGGCTGGAAACTAATAGCTTAATCTTTCACAGTATTCCAGTGAAATCACAAAATGTGCTGGCATGAAAAAGCAGTATTGGTGAAATGGGCACACATCTTTTAGGCATTTATTTTTTCATGTCAGCCATATGAATTCCTGTCACAGCAAGTTAGAGTGTAGAATTCCAGTAATTCCTCTGCCAGAGCTGCAGGGATATCTCGTCTGTTCTTAAGGGGCTGTCTTAGGCAACCATCCCTCAGCTGGTGAAAATCCTGTTTATAGGAGTTGTAGTATCTGGAGTTGTAGTATCTAAGTGTAAATGACTCAGAAAATGATCAAAAACATTGTAATTTATCCAGTCTAGAATGGAATTAGCAGGTATGTAATATTCCTGAAGAAATCACCTGTATAGTAAAAGGTGGGTTTAGGCATTTTATTAGCTCACATCTTTACTTAGTGACATAAATACTACCAATTTGAATTATGATAATTTGTACTCAGTACAAAGACAAATGATTATATAATATATATGCCTAGGTATGTTATTAATACATACCTGATACTGTCTCCCTTCTGCATAACCTGCATAAGGCAAATTATTGCTTGGATAGCCAGATTTCTCATATTGAGGTCGCTGGTTAGAAAAATGTTCTGTTGCTGGATCTGGTCTCCTTAATGGCTAAGGATGCTTGGGACTGTGAAAAGAGAAAAAAAGAGGTTATTAAAAATATGCATAATAAGATACTGCAAATTACATAAAGTGTTAGCTTAAACTGAAAGATAAAAATAATAAAACTCACTATTGCATGCATGACATTGAGGCCATAACATTAAGACATCTAAATTTTCTGTCTTTTAAGTTCATTTTACTGTGAAACCCTCATCCTGCAAACACAGATAAAAGTGAATTTAAAGAAGCAACATATTCTTCAAGCTATTTTTTCCCTCTGTACACTGAACAGTGTCATAATACCTCAGTTTCTATATTCCTATGATTACTCTGAAAATGTTTTAAATTCATGATAGATATACCCTCAGCATTTTCAATGTTTATATTAAAAAAAAAAAATAAAAAAAATCAGACCTTCCTGATGGACTGAAATATCAGAAAGTTCCAGTCTGTTTCTGCAGTAGAATGCTGCTACTTATAAGGAAAATGTTCTGCTATCATTTAGTCGCCTCATGGTAAACAAGTTCTCTACAAAGGCTGCGGGTAGGAGCTCCGACAGTTGGCTAGTGTTAGTGAGGAAGATTAAAGTGAGCAAGCATGACTAAGGAAACTGTGTTTCTAAAAAGTAATGAAAATTAATACAAATAAAATTTGTAATTACTAGAGGAAAACCATACAAGCCTTTGGATAAATCAGTTATTTTAGGATTTAGCTTCAGAAACAAGAGAAACACACACTGACTTTTTCGGTTTGGTGATACATTAGGAAGAGACTGAGTCTTAGACAGCAAGCTGATAAATTTAGTCCTGTGTGCTAGTTCACATTTAGTAATAATGTACAAAATAGTCCTAGAATTCTTGCAGCAATGCTGTTGGAGTTATGCAAGGTAGAGGAGAATAAAGAAAAAATTCAGAAAAATAACCCCTTTCTATAAAGACGCAAGCCATAAAATGTATGTGAATAATCCAGTCAAAAGCTCAGCCATTTACTGGATCTTTGTCAGTTGCCAAGCCACTGGCAAAGCTACAAAGTAATTCTTAGTCTCCAAACCACAGTATAAAGTGGAAATAAGAAAAAAAAAAAAAAAGACAAAAAAACAGCAGCATACCTGTAATTCTCTAATTGACATGGGGTTGGGACATCATCAAAGTCTTGTCTTCTCAGTACAGCTTTTGGAATTTGTCTAACCCAGTCATCCTATACATAGGGGATCAGGTGGTTACACAGAGCAAAATAACAACGAATTACAAAAATTGCTCACCAGGTACACACAGTATGTTAGCAACTATCTTCAGTGTAAAGAAATTGTATAAACTGATTTATCAGTTAGAAAATATATTGTTTGTTATAGACATGTTTTCAAATGTATAAATTTGATTTATCTAAAAGACTCAGTAGAAGCAAGGTCTTTACATATTTGGATAATGCATAAAATGTACCTCTAAGATATAACAGAGAAACACCCATCCAGGTACATCTGCACAATTAAGTAAACCAGGTATTAAGGGTCTTATCAAGGCCTGGAAGTTTTGTTCAGTCTTTTATGATTAAAAATTTCAGAAAGATGCCACTCCATAAAAACAGTGGATTTATGCAAAACCGAGTCAAAAATCGAACTAAATACAGTGATCAGCAATTAAGATCAATTGAATATTGTACTTAAAAAACTGGCTGCTGCCTTGCCAAACCTACTGGTAGAGGAAGAAGCAGAACATAAAGAAACAAAACAAATATTCTGTATTGTTCATAAAACTGGTAAGTGGCGTTCATTTGCTAAAGGTGTCTTTGTTTAAACATATAATGACCTGAAGTAATTTTCAAAACGAGGTACCCTCAGGAGAGAAGCAACGCTCAGGGTGGTTCATCCGCAGGAGCTGATGCTATGGGATGCAGATTTCAGTTTGCTGTCTCGCCTCTCTGAGAGAGCTTTGGTGAGGGCTCTGCAGAGTGCAGAGCAAATATGTGCAGTGCCCTGCCTCGTTGGCATGAAAGCAAAAGCTCAGATAATTAACAACGGGCTTTTTACAAGCTCATGTTTTCACGACCACCGCATCTAGCGAGGAGATGAGGCAGGCGGAAACGTCCCATGGGCTGCCTCTGGGCTGCAACTTGCAGCCTGGAGCATGAGAAAGTAGTAAGTACTGCAGCCCTTACTCAAAGCAGTTCCTTTTACAGGTTTTTTTCCCTAACAAAGTGTGCAGGATTTGGTCTAATTCACACCTTGAAAATGACAGCATCAGTTGAACGGAATTCAGAATTAGTGAAAAATTAAACAGCACCATCTCCTGGTGAAGGTGGGCTCATGCCTCATTGTTTTTCCCCACTGCTGCATTTCCAAGATATTAGTACTTTACAAATATATTTAACAGGAAATAATGTATCTGGCTACATTAATTGTTTTTCTTTTCTCTGACAGCCTACAATGTCTTCTTCTCAGACACTATACACTCCTTAATATGTAAAATAATCACTTAAGGTACCAAATGAGGAAATGAACACACACACAAATATATTCCCTTTCATGTTTCTTTGTATTTCACATTTCCCGTTCTGTTTTTGAAATGCATTTATCCATCTTTTTTTGATACCCACTAGTTCAAGCGGTGATGTCTACTATAAAAAGCATCCTGCCTAACGGAGAAAATTGGCACGGCAGGGCGTTAGCCTAGCCAAAAAGGCAGCATCCTGCCCTTCGGGGACCAAAGCTCAAATCCCAGCTGCGTCACAGATTACTTTTGTAATCCTATAAACGCCTCTGTCTATACTCTGTCTCACAGGAATGTTGTAGAAGTCCCAGTGAAATATTCTGTTACAAAGGTTATGCGGGTAAATTAATTTCATATTCGATTTAGGGAGTTTCTTCTTTCTAGAAAAAAATAATAAACCAGGAAATGGTTAAATATTCTAGGCAAAACAAACACAGTTGTAGGCAGTGAATTTTAAACAAATAGGGCTAGAACTCTGCCAGCAGTGCTTATGTTGTGTACTACAAGCAGTTATGGACTATCATTCATAGATTACGCAGCTGAGAGATGACAAAGATAAACACCACGTTTGGTACAGCCCTATCCTTCTCGTCGTCTACACTGATTCCCCCCCAGCCTCCAAAATGTCATTGGAAAGCATCGCCCACAACATGAAAAGGAAAGAAGGGTCACATTATTGCAACTTAACCCGTTCCGTGATTTTTCATTCCACTTCCAACTGAATAAAATATCTTTGAAACAAACACTTCTCATTTTCATAAAGTTTTAACCTTAGACTCTGGGCCTGAAGAACTGTGTGGTGTTTATTCACAAAGGGTCGGATTCTCAGCTAGTACCACCTGCTTTGTCTTAATTGATTTGTGCAATTATGCTGCTCTGCACCAGCTGGTGACCACATACATCTTCATTACAAAAATAAGCCCCATTTCTTGCCTTTAAAGCAACCAATATATATCAAATCTTTACTAGGCCTCTCTGCCTGTACTCTGACATACCTCATACTTGCAAAATTTACTTATGCACATTTAGAAATAGAATATAGAAAGAGACTGAGTCAGGCCACCTAACACACCGAGAACAGCCAGTAACGGAAGCATAATGAAAAAAATATGCAAACAGTGTAAGTACCTGAAGTACTGCCAATACATCAACATAACTTCTAGCCAGCAGCATCCAAGTCATTAATTGACTGAGCTGGAGCGGAGTCTGGTGCTGCATTCGCAGCAGCAAATAAAGTGGACTAATACACGTGGGACCCCACGCTGACACTACGCACTTCAGAAGGGTTTGCTCTTCAGAGTATGTCTAGTTTGGCCTGGGCACTGAATGTTCATCGGAGTGTGAAGCACATATTCTGGTTAGTTTAATCTGAAGGGGAATCCGCTGGTGCACTCCCAGGCTGCTCCAAGGCGTGAACCACAGACCAGTAAGTGGAACAACCAGTAAGTTACCCACCTGAAAGCACACATCCAATCTGAACACCTCTGCCTCCCTGAACAGATGTCTGACTTTTTAAAAGCTCATTTACACTGTCAGCACATACTGCTGCTGGATTATGCGCTTTATCAAAAAGCACCGTTTGTTTAAAACTTCCGCCTGATTTTATTTAACGTTGCCTAGTTCTTACATTAAAAGCAGGGA
This sequence comes from Aviceda cuculoides, assembly GCA_035590195.1. Lineage (NCBI taxonomy): Eukaryota > Metazoa > Chordata > Aves > Accipitriformes > Accipitridae > Aviceda > Aviceda cuculoides. Next base: position 21,401,250 of record JAVJGG010000039.1, read on the forward strand.
ATAGTAATTTCTCACACAACCTCTCTTCATGCAGAAATCAATACTGATGACCCTGAAATTCTAGATGTACTACATTGCTCATTGAGGTGGGCACTCAAAATTACTTTCAGTAGTCAAAATGTAGGCATAATGAAGATTTGTGCAGTGTTATTACAATGTTCCTCATATTGTTTTCAGGTTCTCCCCAAAATCCCTAGCAAAACAAAGTTTTTCAGAGAACATTACTCCATACGCCCCTCCTGAGTTCTAATTTCTCATTTAGAGATGACTGCCAGGTACACAAAGTTAAAGCTTCTTTTCTACATGCATGAGTTTGCATTTATAAACAATACATTTCATTTGTCATTTTCTTGTCCAGTCAATCATTGTAATATGCGCCTTCTGTACTTCCTCATAGTACGGCTTATTTTTGACTACTCCAAGTACTATGGTATCATCAGCAAAACATGTCACCTTACTAGCGCTACCTTTTACCTGTTCTTACGTGAACACTACACAAATCCTCATGGAACTTTGCTGACAACCCTCATACAAGCAAAAAACCTTCAAGACAAATAGCCAACCCTTCCTCTGGTGAAGTATAACAAGTAAACAGTCGAACGAAACTATAGGCATGGCTCTTCCACACCTGAAACTGGTTGAAGTCTGAAGAGCAAAGCAAACTCTTGCCCTCCGGCTGCATATTCCCGTCCCTTTCCAGGTGCAGGCACTAGTACCAGTAACAGCATTCAGCGACCTAGCTGATGAGCTGATCAGGCTGAAACCAGCTCACCCAGCAGCTGGAACAGCACAGTGATGATACAAGGGAAGAGGCTGGAGCATGTGGCTTGAGCTCATATGCAAATTACCTCTCTTCTTAATGTTGGTCTTCTAACTGGCCTAAAAAGAAATACTTATTTGACCATCCTTTTAAAGTAACTCTAGTTCTTTTGTTTTCTCCTATACAAATTGGATTCACTTCATCCTTCATGAAGAGTTTCACCTTCTCACGTGCATTTTAGATGATCTTGGAAATCAAATACTGGGCAAATAAAAAGAAGATTTTAAACCCAGATTACCTTTAATTTTACCAGATGACTTTTTTTTTGCTATTCGTATACCCTTCTGTTGAATCACAAAATCATGTCTGACTTCCACGAGAATTAGGAACGTGTGATATGCCTCACACGCCAACATCTCTTACCCTTGGTGACTGCTGATAAATGTGCCCTGAGTTACCAGCCATTTCAGCAGTAAATGCAGGGTTATGTTGTGCTTCACGGAGGATTTGTCTGGTTCCTGGTTGGGGCAACAACATGAATTTAGAGCATTAGCAATAGTTTTGACAAATCTTTTTGTACTGCAGATTGGTTCAACAGCTATACAATACAATTTTTCTATGACAGAGGATGTACCAGTGATACACACTAATGAAAGAAGAAAAAAACCATATTGTCTATGTACTTGGGACAGGCATAATTTAAAAAAAAAAAAAAAAAAAAGAAAAGATAAAGTATTGAAAGCAAAAAACCAGCTCGAATTGCCAATGCATAGCACCAAAGTATGGGAGACATAGTGTTTAACTGCCAAGACTCTTGTCAATGTTTAGTGGTATTATCTCTTTTTTCTTTTTTTTAGAAAAAAAAAACTTGTGGGAAGCAAACCAACACTTAATAGCAAATAAATCAGCAAGACAGATCTGGTAGTCTAGAGTTAAAGTAGTAAATGTACTTATCAATCTTTAAAGCTTGCCTGATTAGCCCTAAAGAAGACAAGCAACTTAAGAGTGAAGTTCTGCACGCAGCAGTAAAAAGCGTTAAGTGCTCTGGTAAGATGCTTTGATTTAGTTTTAAATTGTGTAAACAGTAGTTTGGCAGAGGATGCTATATGGCAAGCTTGTTGATTTAAATATCCAGAGGTTAAAAAATAATCAGAATACAAGGCTTCTTTTCCTTTACTTCCATTTTGATTATAAAAAACCTTTTAACTGCATCCAGAGTAACTTACTCAGCTTTTTCACTTTTACAGTAGTAGGCACAGTAAAATATTACAACAACTATGATAACCAGTGCTACTGCAGGAAGAATAGTTACTAAAATAAAATCTAGAGTGTTCCAATGGTGGTTACATTTGGGGCCCACGTACCAGTACTCCTTCCAGTCCACTCTGAAGTAATCACATCTGCAAATGAAAACATTAATTTTTAGCAAAATTATTTTGATTTAAAAATAATTAATACCAAAAAAGTAAAATATTTTGCTATATAATTATTTATATTATTGAAGACTGCAGGGGTCAAGAGAGTCAATATTTTTCCTGTTTGTCTAAAGATGTTACTTGTCTTGGTAATACACGTCTTACTCCAGATTTGACACAAATGCACTCTGCCAGGCTGTGCGTCAACCAAGTCCAGTTAGCATTCCAGTAAGTCCAAGAGAGTAAGTTCTGTTGAGAATAGGGTATATTACCCAAGTCATGGCATGGCTCCACTCAAAGATCTTTTTGCCAGCTGTAAGCATGGCAAAGCTTCTGAATTTCCAGAATAGACTATGCAGATACAATCGAAACATCACATTGCTATCTATCATTATGACACTGATACACTTTCTATGAAAAAGCAACAACACAACCCATAGTAGATTCACAGAGTATGTCCCCTCTGCTAATAAGAGCAAAACTTCTAACAGGATAAGAATGTTGCTTTTTTTAAAAGCTAAGTTATTTTGATTAATTCAGGGCTTCCTTTTTCCTGTCCCAAAGCATTAATTCCGCCGTTTATACAAAGGATATCACTAGAACGGAATGTCCCCAGCCATTCTCATGATGGGCAGGTTCTTTTTGATAGGGATTCTGCATCATTTGTTGATGCAAACAGCTTGGATTTGGGTAACCTTTTCTGAAAGTTTGACCTTGATCTCCACTACTGAAAATTCTTTTCCTGCTGCAATTTATATGCAATATTTCTATTGACCTGGATATGATTTAGAATCCATATTTATAGTTTCAAGAATGTAGCATTCGATTTCTCTGGAGTTCCACTAACAGTGTACTCAGTTATCTAACCTGGTATATTGGTTACAACTGAAGGCTAGCTGCATGGTCATACACACAGAGTGAGTCACAGAGAAATTATTGCCTTGAACCCACCAGGTAATCAGATGGGCTTCATAATACTGCCCTGGTATTTTCTTGCTAATTTCCTGCCAAGTCTAAGGGTCAAGCTATATGTAAAAACCAAATATGCTAGATATGGGAACAAGATTTTCTACTCAGATGACTAGAAGAAAAAAACAAGTACATAATGGAGAATAGGATATTAAGATATCTGATTTTTTTCCTAACTCTAAAGAAATTTTGATCAACCTGTGAAAAAAATTAACTTGCCATTACAAAGCATAATTCAGTTCTAAAGTAAAATATCTGAGACAATAGTGAGCGTGTGAAAAATTAAGGATTATAGTGATTACCTACATTATGAATTACATGGCCTACACATATTCTAAAAATGAAAATGCTGCACTCAGATCCCAGATTTGATGCTTTGTAGCAGAGTTAGGAGCATATGCAGATTGTGAATGAAGATCAACATCTGCTTTCATGGATCACATTGCGGGGTCTAAACTCAGTTCATCATTAATAATAATACTTGACAAGCTGCAGTTCCATAGTTTATATTGAAATAAACCAACAAACCAACCCCACATCCTACTTGTGAAAAGGTTTTTCATTTTTACATTGACAAGAAATATTGGTAGGACAGAAGTTGTCTGTATTACCCAGGCAGGCCTTCAAGTCCTCAACTCCAGTGTACTTGGCTGTAAATTAAAACAAAACAAATATTTATTTAATGCAATTGTACAGTAACATACCTGTTAGTGGGCTGTATTTCTAATTACATCAGAAATTTAAGCTTCATATGATCTACTCTGTAGATGATAGTAAATCTTACTTTCCAGTGACTTGCCCCTTTAAAATTTTGAAATTATTTGAGAAATGAAGGGTTACCTGCTTAAATTACTTTACTCTGAATTTGTACCCGTCTTCCAGTTAGCCAGTAAACTGTACGGCTTATATTATTATTATTTTTATTGCATCATTTAAGTGTGGTTGTATCTGAATTCCACTATGTATCCTCTCTGGATTGTTGGCAAAGGCTAAAAGTCATGAAACCCATTTGAGACTCAAACTTCTAATTATAATGCAAATGAAAATGTTTTTGTGTGTTTTGCATTGGGATTATTCCTTATTTTGGTCTACAAAAGGATTTGTTTTGCATTAGTGTCAGTTCTCCTCCATCTCTTTTACGTGTAAACATTGTGGGCTGTGAATTATGTTCCAGAAGCTGAGTGGTTCCAGTACTTCACAGGCATACAGCTGTCTAAAAATACCTTCCTCATCAGCAACCTTAATCAGACACCAGAAGTCACCATGTTTGGCACTCAAACCCTCGTCTTTGCTACCTGTTTCTTTCCTATGCAGGACTCGGACTGAATGACGTACTCATCATTCACACCAGCAAGCTACAGGCTGACCCAGAGGTTCTGGTGCAAAGCCACCGAAGTCTGTGATTTATGGACATGGACCTGAAATGTACAGTGTACCTAAAACGTATAATCAAACAAGCAAGGGCAAGACACCACTGGAGATGCTGAGAGAGAAAATTAAAACCAGGACTGTATATTGCAAGGCCAAGTACTGTTACGATACTGAAAAAAATCCTGAAACAGCCACTGCAGCCAAGTGTAATTTTGCATAACTTTTCACGACGAGAAGATACGCATTTAGAATGAAGCCAGAAAGTTAGAACTGGACGAGATGTGTGAGCAGATCCCTCTGAGCCTACCTGCCAACTGACAGGAAGAAAGTAGTATCAGAGCATCGCTAATATTAGTGTTTTGTTATTGTAAGAGGGATTTTGCACCATGAACAGGTGGGTTAGCAAACTCATGACTAATGCGTTATTAGCTAGAGAAACTATGCTATGAGCAGTCTGTATTTCAAAAACAGATGGAAGCCTCCTTCCTCCCCACTGCCCAAGACAATCTAATCCAACATTGACTGTTAATCAGAGAGAAATCTAAATGATTACAGTGATCAAGGCTTGCATTTGTACAAATCTATTTATATATATTGCATTCCTTTCTCTCAAGAAGGCATTAGTATTGAAGCATTTTCCAAGACAACCTAAATATAGATCATATGTTACTGCTATAAAGTACAGAACAATGAAAAATCCCTAGTAGTATTTGGTATTGTATTATCTAGGAGATAAGCAGCACTGATGTTTTTTAGCTACCTGTATGATCAGTAACAGAACTACAATTCGTTTAGCAACGTTACAAAAAATACCAAGGGAGAGCAGAAAATAACTAGCTGTGATTCTTCTGGAGAAAGAGGGAGTATGTGCCCTTTGATATTAATGCTGTAATACTGCGTGTCATTAAGGAGCTCACTGCTGAGCCTTTTGTAGTACTGTAGTTTACATAAATGCGGTTATCCTTGAAGTGGTAACTTTTATTGGCAATTTAAAGGCTAAAGTAGCATTAAAAAATTCCTCAAATGACAAGCCAAAACTGTTAGAAAAATAGTAACTGCAGCTGGTTTACATCACTATCGGGTTAGTGATACCAAGTTACTAGTAACTGGTAAATCCCAGGTAAAGAACAGTGATAATAATAAAATAAATAAATAAATAAAATCTGTAGGAAATCTTCCCATAAAAAAAAATTCCTGGCCAATACTGTATAATCTAACAGAATCAGAGACAATTCCATATAACTTCTCATTTAAAATAGCCTTTTTTCAATGCATTCTTATTCTCATGCTCTTAGTTACTAATGATTTCCTCCCTGTTCATCTCAAAGTTTAAAAATACGTGCTATAAAAAGAATGTATACTTTTTTTAACCTATATACCGACCATTTCTTCCTACCAAAAAAGAACCAAACCACCTTACTCATTTAAAATGTGTTCTTTTGAGATTGACGGATTGACTCAAGATGATTCAAAACCACCAGAATACCTAGTATTTCAGTTGCAATTCATATGGTTGCAATCTTTTTCATGTACAGAAGTACAGAATAACAGGTGAAAATGTTCTTTCCACTGATGTACTACATGCAGAGATCTAAGTCCACAGTAATGGGGTTTGTAATTTAAACTCACCACATTGTGCTGAGCTGTTATTTTGACCTTGGTTCAGTCAAGAATGATTGACTTAAAACCTGCTTTACTCAAACTCACTTTAGCAAGTGTTATCAATTATAATATACAGTAGTAATAGCTAATTAAGTTATTTGTAATAGTTCATACTAGAAACCTTATTGCACAAGAAAGATTCCAAATGCACACCACTGATGTCAGAGGATTATATCAACAGCCCACTGATTGCCTCAATTAATCAAAGTTAACCCCTTTGAAGTATTACTTAGTATTGTTTTGGTCAAAGAAGAGAAAAAAAAGAGGAGAAAAATTGAGAAAACACCCTTATTCCATTATAAATATTCCTGATGAATGCAAAATAAGTAACAGTAAAAGCATACAATAACTACTTCATTTTACAAATGAAATACATCTACCCTGAGTGCAAAACTCCTCCAGGGAAGGAAGAGTTTAACAAATACAGCTAGGGAGGAATTTATTTCTCCAATTAGTCTATATCCTTTACCCATGTGCAATAGCTCTAAAGTAGCACCAAATATGAGGAAAATCCACACGAAGGGAATGTGCACACTAACGTTACAGTCTTAGATGAGCAGATAGGAAACACAAAACAGCAAGCGCCATGACAGCAGCATTTCTTTGCTGTTCTTCCTCTCTTCTGGGCTGGAAGGGATGTATTTGTTAGGGCTTTTTTCCCTAAAATGTTTGTTTATGCAATTTCAGAGCTGATCTGCCCTCAAGACCTCCCACACAGTACTCAATTTTATAGTCTCACATTGCTGAACTGTTTTTCCAATATAAAAGCATCTATGCAAGTTTACCTGCACATGACTGGCATCACAGTATTTCTGCATTTATCTAACTCCCACAAAGGGAACTCCTTCTACTTTTCTACTCCTTACACAACCATTATTTTTGTAAGTGGCAAGACAAGCCTATTCCTCCATGCCAATGACTTCAGAAACTGCGGGACTAAGGGAGAAGAGAGTAGGAGGAAGAAATGGAGATCTGAACAAGGTGCTGAACACCAAATCTCTATTATTTAATCTCTTTTATTATTAAAATATTTTCTATTATTTATTTCCTAGGCAACTTCTATAAAGCTATGAATAAGCTAGACATCAGGAGTTTGGTAAGACATACTGTGAAATGAACACTTAGTTTTTAAAGTGTTTTAACAGTCTTAAATATATTCTGATCAGCAGGAAGCCTGTAAACCCAGGAGGAAGGTGGTGGGGCACAGGAGGAATATAAACTCAGAAGACTCTGGGTGAGGCAAGTAGCCTCAGCTGCTACATGTACTCCGACCATCAGCCCGAGCCAAGTTACAAAGGACAGAAAGGGAAAGAAGGATTTCTCCATCCCTTTGAGACTGAATGTAGCCTCGGAACGGTGTGCAGGGCACGCTGGTCCCGAAGCCAACTAACAGATATGAGACAGGAGCTAAGAAGGAATACTGTAATCGTATGCCCCTACCATTAAGCTAACTTTTCTCTTTTGCAATCGTGTTTCCTTTCTGAGAACAGAATAGAAAATACCCCTCTGGCAAGGATGAATGGCAACAAAAACTGACAGCTTAGCACACCCCCAAACTGTCATCTTGCCTTTTTATTATTTAATTTAATTATTATTTTAAAAGTCTTAAAAAATTCTCAGCATTCACTGTACAACAAGATCCTGAATATGTGATGGCCTCTACCCAAATGATTCGTTATCCTGAAGAACTTTACAGGAAGAAATGGGGATACACCCAAAGTTTGTGAAAGATAACTGTGCTGAATTTTAAGTTAGCACAAGCATTGTTTTTTAGGATGGTGCCCTTGAAATTTCTCCGTAACTGATAAAGTCCTAACATGGGTTTCTTCGTTTGACAGGAACTAGCTGCTTATGAAAACATGCCAAACACAGTTACATTAACAGCTAAAGGTAAACTTCATCCTTTACTTTTCAAAGGATAAATAATGATCTCTAAAAATCAATGCCTAGCAGATTCTTGAAAGAATACTGCTTTGGCTGAAAGCCCAACAGCACTTAATTTTACAGCAGGGGATAAGACTGACTCTGAGCCCTGCCAGAAGACTGCTTTACAACAGATCCCAGAATCACACTGAACAAGAAGAGAGAAATTAACATATACCTCAGTAAAGGTAACTGCATGATCCTTCTTCAGATGTAAGGCAGAAGCGTGAAGTACCAGTTCATACACATGCTTTGTTCTTCTAGTTGACTGGGAATTTCCCCTCTGGTTCCAGCTCTCAGCTGCTGACTGTCCGTACTTCAGGTGGTGTGATAAACAAGCACCTTTACCTAGGGCTTTTAAATATGATTAAGACAAAGATGCAAAAATGTAATTTGCAGTTTTTACTTGGGTGAGATGTTTTAACAAAGCGGATACAAAACCCAAATTAGTGACTTTCTGTTACATTGTTGGCATGGCCCATGGAAGGGCTGCAGAGGCCATCAGTAGGTTTCTCTTTTTAGTGCCTACTTAGGTAACAACAAATAAAACCAATGCCAATAGGCCTAAACAGCTGTTAGCTTTATATTTCACAGCATACCGATTTCTTTCTCTTACTGTCTTAGTTTCTGGAACACAGCAAAATCAAGTGCAAAGTTATGCATTCTACAACTACAGTCTAGGTAGACTACACCTAGACTAATTTTATATCCTCAAATAGAGAGCTATAACTAAAGCAAAGTCACTGATGAAAATTAATAGTGGAAGCTGGTCAACTGCTCATTATCTTTAATCTTAATTAATTTCAGATCTGCTTCAAGGTGGCTTTGGAGAACACTCTTTCTACTACCCTTAAGTTGCAGACGTTCTGAGGGAGGTGCAAACAGAAAGCGAGCTACATATTTCTCAAATATTGATATTAGGACTGCTACAAATAAAGCACACAAAAAAGTTACCAACACTTAAAACCATGATAGCCTCAGTTTAGAACCATTACCTGATCACAGCAAGGGAAACACACGGAATTTATTTCAGTTGTTTCAATAAAAGCTATCTCCTACAGCATGTAAATGAAAGGGCAAAGAACTAATTGTACCTTGAATAATGGTGTTCTGACTCTGCCCCACAGTAAACTCAGAACTCCCAAACGCATGTCCCTTTCACCACTTCTGAGTCAGTGATAAAACTTCCATTTCCCTCTTCTTTCTCTTCTCCTTCTACAATTTGTTAGTGAGTACTGATAGACTCATTTTTTTTGCAACACAAAATAGATTTGGACATTAGACTTTAAAATGTAAAGAAGTCTCTTCAAATAAAAAATTAGTGTAACGACAAGATTTTTCCAACTTTTAGATTTTCTTCTTAGCATTTCAGTTTGGTTTGTACACTTGCGCTGGTCTACAAGACAAGCCCAGCAATACTGTGGTAATATAAATAATACGACAGCTTCTACAATGGTTTCAATTACAGTCTTTCTTGACTGTAGCTTACCATCAGCACATATCTGAGCTTTGCTTCTTAGAATCCCTGCAATTTAAAATAAAAACTACACACAATCTAGGGCATACTAATGCTCCTTTTTAAAGAAGTAGAGGCTTTGCAGGAGCCCACTTTCTTTTTAGATTTAAAACACATTTTCTGTATTTGAATGCCATTCAGAAATACGCCAAACTTTCACTAAAAGATAACTATACTGATGCATTAAAAAAATCTTTACAATATTTCCTAACTTATTCAAGAATCATAATGATAATCTGCCATTACAATAGCCGCATTACTTATTCACACAATTTCTCTTCTTTCAAGTAGTTACACTGTAGGTTACACCAGGTATTACATTATTTATGACCCTTGGATTGGCAAATTACTTTACCTGAAAGATTATCATGGAGTCATACTGAGGTAAACATATTTGCTATCTGCCTCATTCTTTTAACAATGTGTGTCATTCCTCCAGTATGGATAAAAGCCGTTTTCCAAGTTCTGAGCTACAGCATCCTTTAGAAGAAATTACCAAGAAATGAAAATGGAAGCACTTCTCAAAATTTAAGATGCACAAACAACGGAATGTCAAGCATTAATATGTCCTGCATGTTACTTCAGTGATTTCTTCCGGGAATGTATGTTTCAGTACTTCAGGGATTAAGTTTTTTCCCCAACATTAGTGAAACAGGTGTGACTTAGTCACGTTTAACAATTAACTTTTCAAACATACTTTAGAGAAAAGGAACTGACGATTTGCCCTACAGATGAGACAACATACAAAAGTTAAACTTAATTTTTAAAAAGTATCTTATCACCCTTTATTTTCAGGTGCTTCACAACGATATGACAAAATAAAGTATCACAATCGGTTTTATGTAAATAAAAAATTAGTATCAACAAGTTCCAAATCTCTCTATATCGAATACAGTCAATCATAAATAAAAAACATGCATTAAATTATAACTATTTCTATATTATAAAATATCATGTGACCCAGTTCTTTAAGACATTGGCTTTTTCACAAATATATAACATATCATATAAAAATTACAGTATACATTCTTAATTTTATGTTACTGTATTATTGCATTATGAAAGAAACTTTAAGTGATTATTAATGATACATTTGAGAGGCATTTCAAAGTGTTTCACTATAAATTAATAAAACCATGTCCTGCAATGCAATTTTTCCTGTGTACTTATGTTAATTTTTCATTGTTTAACAGGTTTGTGTACTGGGTCTGAAATCTTCAAGAGACCAAGTCAGGCACATATATTTAAGATGAGCACTCGCAAGCATGGCACAACGTAGATTTGAATTTGCTTTTTTAAAGCCATTGCATAGCACCTTTACTATAAATTATTAATACAGAGATGTGGCTACAGTTCCTTGTAGTTATCTAGAACAAGCCATCTGTAGAGCATTATATAAAATGTGGAGGTTCAGATGTCTGAACTGAAGAGGGCAAGCACCTTTTTAGATTTGACAGAGAAACACTTCACGAAATGGCAGCTGAGTAATAAAGATTCACAGTCACCATTCCAATATTTGTATGAGAGCAGATTAGTAATCTGATTTGGGCTGCCTTCATTTCAGCAAATTTCCAAACTTCTCTACAATAACCTGCATCTTTTTTGGTACCTCTAGAAATTTCTCTCACCATGTCTCACACGGGTGGACAAGACAATGACTGACAGTAGTAGAAATTTATGTTAGCAAAGAACTACTATAATATATCATATTCCAGGTTTTACAAAAAAATTCCTTCTCAGTACTAATAAATCTATGCTCCAGGACAGAGAAATACTGAGAGATTGATTATGGTCTTTCTGAAAGCAAAGAACATACCAGGACAGGAGATAAAACTTTCATACTTTTTTTGTCCTATTTTCTTTGGCTGCAGACAGGGAAACAGTCATCTTTAGCTGGATCTGCTTCAGTGCCAAAACCCAAGCCTCCAATTTTAGTCCCAGCTTTTCAACTGTGTGGGGATACTAAACAAAAACTGCTGACAGAAAACAAACTATAAAACCCTACCCTGTCTTGTGGAGAAGGAGAAAGAGAAATCTCAACTGACGAAAAAACTAAACTAAGAAGTGACAGCAGTAGGCAAACCCTGTACCGGAGTGAGCCTGTGCTGGCTCACTCCTCTCGTCCACCCAGAAGAAATAACACAGCACAGAGATACCACTTTATGAACTCTAGAACTGTATTCCTCATCCTGTTCATTCATCAAAGTGGGTAGGAGCAATAATTTTAAGTTATGTCCCAGAAAATGTATCTAAGACTTCTGAATGACAATTTAACTCTGAGGTATAGTTCTATTACAATTTTGCCCCACCGAGTAATTTGAGACCGAAATGCAGCCTAAGGAAAGCTTTCTGTATCCTGTCCATTTACAGCATGAACTTCTTGTAAAATCAGGGGCTTTAATACGAACTGCTTGCATGAAACATCAGATTCTTGACTGCCTACCCACCAAGGAGTCCAATATACCTTTTGCAGACCAGACACTTTCATTTCTATCATGAGATTTGAGTGGTGACGCCCTTAAAGTTTGGAAGGACCAGACTAGCTTTTGGCACTGCAGGCAGAGGACGTTAAGGCCTACTCTTGCCTGGAAAGCACAGACACACTTGTTCCTTAATGAGTTTTACTTTTTTTCTCCAATTCTCTTCCCCACCCCACTGGGTGCGTGGGTGCTTAGTTGCCAGCTGAGGTTAAACCACGACACTATCCAAGGCAGCTTCTCTCCCTGCTCCCAGAAGACTAATTCCTGTGCATAGTTTTCCACCATGTACTAAAAAATGTCACCACAGTAAACCCTTAGAAAATCCATGCAAACCTGCATCATCTTACCTTTCTTGCTGACTTGTTGTGGCAGCTTATCACACAAAGGACATAAGTCATAATTTAAATAGAATCTAGGAAGTAGAGCAGATGGGTTTTCCTTTATATTTTTTATCTAGAATCTGATCAAAGGGAGATAGATAATACAATTTCTGCCACCCAGTCTTGCACTTGAAAATGATTATTCCTTCACCATTTTCACTTCCTGCCTTATGTCTTCATCTGTTTCCCTGGAAAAGGTATATGAAGCCCAGCCATCTAATTTTTCTAGTCCTCTCTATGTGATGGAACACCAAATGTGTTTTGTCCAGAAGCTCTGTGAAGATTGTTTTAATATCCTCTGATTGCTGCCTGAAGTCTGACAGCTTCCTTGGCCTTAAGAGATGATTAAAGAAAGGAAACACATTAAATTCCAAGTCAGCTGTCCCAAGCAAGTTTAACTAATAGAATTCTTCTTCTTTAAACTTCACATTTACTGACTTCACCTTCCATTGGACTCTGTATAACAAAGTCCAATAGTCTGCCTGAAATTTGGATTCCAAAATATCAATACTTATCTGTTTCAGAACTATCATAAAAGCTTTACTTATTCTTTTGCTCATTCATCACGTGCGCCTTGTGCACATTCCTTCATGCAGTATCTCCTCACAACCTCTGCTAGCCCCACAGTCACACTAGAAATACTGGTAGCCTGTATTTCACTAGTCATCTGCTTCTGCATCAGCAGCCTTAGAAGAAGGAATCAGGCTGTGAATCTTTTCTTATGGAGAACAGGAGCAAATATCCCTTCATATCCCCATGCTGAGAATACACTAATATGAAGCAGCATTTCTTTTCAGGTTTAAGTCTTCCAACCAAACTACCTGATTGTATAGTTTTTTCTTGCTTACCCCCCCCCCCCTCAACTTTACAACAAAGCACATATTTTCATTAATTGAAAGGTAACAGAATTCAACAGATCAAAGGACAAACTACCAGCACAGTGTCCTTTTGCAGTCTGTATATTAGGGAAATGCCACAGCAGATGCAGATGAGATTACCTCTGGGCAGCGGACTGATTATCACTGTGTACTGATAATGAGTTGCACTTCAAAGACCACCAGATCTATTCCAACCTTTACAAGAGTGTTTTGAAGAGAAATGGAGGATGAACAGAAGTAGAGTGATATACTCAATGATAAAAGCAGAGTTTGAAAGTTTCATCCTAGGAAACTTAATCAATTTCTGATTTGTTCTTATGGAAAAAGACAAAATTTCACAGAAATCCTACCAAGATCAATGGGTATTGCATACAAACTTCTGGGAAGAAAAAGCTGGCTGCCTACTACTTGTCAACACTTTAAACCTGAAAACTACAGAAGGTTTCCATCTTCCTAAACATTGCTAATGCATTCTACATAAATTCAAACAGTATCAGTTTCATGGATTAAGCAATTTGCATACAGTTCTTCAAAGTATTAGAAGTAGGTGAAAACTAATGCATAGTCTATAAAGGCTGTTTTAGAGGTCAGTTGTGTGTTTTTTCCCCAACTTTAAAGACACAAGAAGTATGCAGGACAAGTTGTTTCCAGTCACCTTTGTGAAAGAGGCAAACAACAGCAAATGACTTTGCGATGAAAAAAAAAGTGACTTGTTTATAGAAGCATTAAAGATAATGCTATTCGTATCATGTTAACCACAGACTTTTTAAGGGTACTCTGACCAGTAAGAAGTTGCACTTCAGTCCAGAGCTGAAAGAAAAAAGACAAAGAAGCCTCTGCCAACCCCACCCATCACATTGTTCTTTTAGATTCATGAACATCTGAGCTGAAGTATAGAGATATGTTTACATTTTCAAATATCCTTTGTAAAGTGACATTTATTAACAAGCTTGGCACAGAGAAACCTCGTTGTGAGAAGACACTGACAAATCTCATTTTCTCAGTGTCTTACTAATGACACTGACAATAAGTGAATTCTCACTACTTCCAAGTAGTGACAAACGAAATATTCACTGAACAGAATCATCTAAGTCAGTAATACAAACTGGGATATAAGAAAATACCTGATTAAATTATACTTCCTGGAGTATGTATTGTAAGGATTATTCCTTCCCTTCTTCCCCTCCCCCTTATCTGTAATACTTTGCAAAGATTTGTAAGCAGTTTTGTCTTAGCTTCTAGTACTGTACATATCCACATCTTCTGGGCTGGACTGACCATGGTCCATAAGTTTTGGGTCAGGCTTAAATTTTGGTTTCTTCACTGTTCCTGTGGGAGATATTAAAGAAGTTTAATTAAAAAAAATACAGTTGAGCTGTAGAAAAAAAAGCTTATTGACACATTTTGAGGATTACTGTGTTACCCAACACTTATAAAAGATCAAAATACGTATGTTCTAATTAAAACTGTGTAAGTGATACAGGACGATGAAGGCATGTTGTAATTATTAGCATACAGCAGTGGATGGAGAGCAGGTCTTCTTCCTACTCTTTATAATAATACGTCCTGAACACAGCACAGTGAGAGAAGAAATAGTGATGCTTTGCCCTACACATGGAAAGGAAGGGAAAGTTTGGGATGTGGATGAAAATCTCCAGTCCTTCTTCCCCCACTGCTCCCAGGAACACAGCTGTCTCCCAAAACCAACTGCATCAGTATCTCCCCTGAAGCTGCTGCCAGATGGTAGGAATTCCAAATTAAGACAAACGCTCTTACATAGTTTCACTTCATGACTTCCAAAAACAATGAACTAAGTTTACTAAAACGTTGAGCCCTCACACTCATCCTAAATGACAATGCACAAAGACTGACATATTTAATGATACTGCAATTCCAGAGGATCAAAGAGAATATAAAGGCATGTTTTTTAGGACTGTGCCTCTGATTACTGGTCTGCTTCTTTTCCAGCTACATCAGTTGGTTTAACAAAGGGTGCTATGCTCTCCTGAAAGCTTTGCCCCATTCGGACTAGTGAAAATAAACATCTCTGAAAACACAGATTAATCTAGGGCATGGATATTTTTGGCTGTATTAGGGACATGAACTAATTCCAACCATGAAAGCAAAGACAGAAAATATATAAAACCATTAAAGACAGACTGGCCTGAAGCGAATATAAAAACAGATCAAAGCATTCCACAAACTAAATCAGAAAAAAATACAGATGCAAAGCAAAGAAAGGTGTGAATGTGTATTACAGTGAAAATAAAGGAAAAAAAAAAATTAAAAACCCATCCAAATATGTTCTGCTTGCTTTCCAGAAAAAAAAATAATATTCTGGTAAAGAACACAATAAAAAGAAGTAACCAAGTTTAAGTGAGAAGCAAAATCTGAAAGCTGCCCCTACAAAGGTAACAATATTTTAAAACAAATTTAGTTCTCCTTTAACATGTAATTCCACTATTTCTTTTAGCAATTGGCCTATCAAAATATTTTTATGTTAAATATGCTGTTACATGATCTAGTCAACTATCTCAACCACTTAAGAAGCACAAAGAATACCACTGCAAAAAACCTAGCAAAATAAGATCCAATGCTTCATTTGTCAATTACACATTCCTCTTGTACCAATATCTGAAGATACAGAACCTGTACAGAGAAATGAACAGTAATTTAAATTAGCTGTTTTCACAAAAATCCAGCAGTAATCCTTTAAATTACACTTACAGTATTCTGACAACAGAAGGATAATTTAAAGCAGGCATTTAACAGAAGTACTTGATGATATAATCTCATTGCTAACAATATGGGATATGGTTCACACCATATGGAATGAAAGAAAACATTATTGAGAGAGAACAATAAATATATAAGAATTTTGATACTGTGACAGGGTCCACAGTGAGAAAATTATCACCGTCCTGAGGCTCTGAAGCATATATTAACTGACAGTGTGTACAATACATTCTCAAGAATATGCTATGACAGTCTTCTCCATTTTAAAGCAAGGGTAATTCCAAAATTAAGTCAAGTAATTGGATTTGCAAGTTGCCCTGAGATTACACTTGAAATATTAAATTCACCTGATGAAGGCACTGGATCTGTATTACTCCAAGACTCTACTGGAGAAGATTCTGTTCTGTTAAATGATCTTGACTCAATAGCAGACTCAGATTTTGTACTAGAAATTTCCTTTTTTTTCTTATCTTCTTGCGTAACCGATTTTGACTCTTGCTGCAGCTGTGAACCAAACATTAATAAAAAAATGCACATGAGTATATGCTTAATACATTATTGCAAAATAAACCTTTCAAGTCTGAAAGCTTATCTTTTATGAAATTATTTTCAGATATGACATCATACAATGATATTCAACTAGTAGTATTAAAGTCAGCTGCACTCAAGGGACACAGCTGGAAAAAATAAAATGCATGAAAGAACCCCACTGTTCAGATACAATAACTTCAAATCCACATGTAAGGAAATTTATTTTGTCACAAGTATATACTTAAGTGATACTGTGCTTTTACCTGAGACCCTCAGAGTACTTCACAAGGAAGTCACTGTTTATTTTCAGACTGAAATAGCATATTGTTTTTACAGAACACTTACTAGCCTTAGTTTACAGAAGATGGAAAGATAAATCATGGTAACACCCTAGTAATGAAAAATAATATATTTTTTTGGTAACAAGCTTCACTCAGAGAAAAAACAAAGTTAACGGAAACCATCTTTACCAAACCAGTTCTTGTTTCGCTATCAGTTTAATGACATTTATCTGAACCTCATTTTCAAAACTCAGAATTCCATTTGTGCTCCTCAGTGGAAATAAAAGATGAGGACTGCATATAAATGCACACCATAAAGTCAAAACAAAATACTTCTAAATGTTAATATGACCAGGAAACTTTAATTTTCTTTTGAAAAGAGGAAAAAAAACCCCAAAAAACAATCACTGTGCAAAGCTGAAATTTTACTCAGGGAAGTACTACTTTTGCCAAGGGTTTATAATTTCCACTGGAGAAAAACCCATTCAGGTTGCAGAAAAAACAGGTTTACCTCTGGGATGTACTAGCCCAAATTCCATACGTAATTTACAGGATGCTAATACTCCTCTTTACTTAGGGCTGGCAAGGCCTCAGCTGGTTTACTATGTTCTATTTTGACCACTTAAAAAAACCCAAACAACACAAGCCACACAAAAAAAACCCTGAACAGAGAAAGGAGAGAGAGAAACTACAGAAAGCTCAGAGGAGAACAAGAATTATGTAGGAGTTGGAAAGCCTGCTCCATAAGAAAAGATATACTAGAGAGAAGAGAATGTCAAAAAATATGATAAATTTTCCATATGTAATAGGTCAATATGAAGACATTACTGACCATGTATTCACTATGGCTGCAATGAGGACAGGACAAAGGAAAAAAAACCAAAAAACATAGACACGGACAATCTATATCACAGGGTAATTAAAATAGACTACCTGGAAGGGTTGTGGAATTTCTTTCACTGATCTGTTTAAGAATAAGCTAGTCATACCCACTGTAATTCTGTGTGTCTTTATCTTAAATACAGTGGTCTGCTTAGAACCCAAGCTTGAATCGGAATGGATTATTTTTGTCAAGATCAAAAATGAGCTGTAAGAGAAAGTCAGTCTTCTCTTGTGCATCTCGCATGTACTGTGGGACTACATAGGGGATCTCGCGACCTATTGGTCTGAAAGGCATAACAAATAAGACAAAAATTAAACACTGAAGTTACAAAAATATCAGAGGGGATTTTTGTGCCTCACTTAATGCAAACAATAATCTTAAACAGTATCAGCAGAATAGTACTTGGCCTTCTAATTTCCTTTTTTCTCCCTTTGAAGTTATGAGTTACAGCCATTACTTCAGAAAGCCTACCTTGGTGCCATCTTCCTTTTTTGCCCATAGTGATCGCACAGCTTCATAGATTTGATGGCTTGCAGAAGATAACTTTTTCCCTGTTACCTATTTTTTTTTTTTTTTAGAAAAAACATAATTTAACAACAGTTTTAAAAATACTAAGATACACAGACTAT
>JAVJGG010000039.1:21432246-21515878 GCA_035590195.1 Aviceda cuculoides
CCCTCCCGCACGGCGGCACTCACCTGCGCCGCCCTGTGCGCGACCGCCCCGCGCCTTACGGCGAGAGGGAAGGGACGCGCGCGCGGCGCGGGGGGCGGGCCCGGTCCCCTCAGGGCGGGAGGCGGGAGAGGCGGCGGCGGCCGGGGACAGGGACAGGGACGGGGCCGGGGCCGGGGCCAGCACGACCGCCGCCAGCTCGCCGGGTCCTGGGTCCTGCGGCGGGCTGCCGCCTGCTTCTCCGTCCGTTTGTCTCCCTTTAGCTCCCGGCGTCGCCCCGAGCGGCGGGAATGGCGCGGGAGCTCGGTCCGCCCGCGGGGGGATCCTCGGCCGGCCGCTCTCTGCCCGCCCAGGGCACGCCCGGCACTCGCCGCTCTTAATTACAGGGGTTAGAGAGCACACGCAACGTTGAAGTGCAGGTAATTCGTTTATTGAAGTCCAAATTTACAACTGAAGTTTACGATTTCTTTTTTTTTTCCCCAAAACCAAAAGCTTCGTTTGAATTTAGGAAGAATAAATGTTCTTTTTAATAATGTACAGACTATATCTCTTAAATAAGTTAATATCTTTGAAAAAAGAGCAATATGTTCCTTTTTTAATGTTGCAGTGCAACTTACAACTTACACGTCTGTGCAATGTACCATGAGGTATATGCCCAGTGAGCAACACACAGTGAAGTTTTCCATTCATAAATTTTCGTTGTAGACACACAAAAAGTTAACAAGTTAATCTGTGATAGAAAAAACGCAGCCGGTTACAGTAATTCACACAGAACTCATCTGAAAAGAAGGGAAAAAAGAAACCTAACGTTCATTGCCTATATAAACTATTGGATCATCTCTCAACATAGACAAGTATAAAATTAAAAATACTGTTGTGAAACTGAAGAAATACTGTATTATCCAGGGGTTGAAACCTAGTCTTACCTGTATTAGTCTAGAGCGGTTGGTTTTCTCTCTCTGTAGCATCAATGAGCTGAGGGACTTTACTACGGTATCGGTAGAGCATCTGCTCATCAAAGCGCTTCAGTGAGACGGTGAGTATAGAAAAGTTGCAGAATGCTCCTAAACTGTGGTACAGCTTGGGACATTTTCCCTGGCACAGACAGGTGGTTTACCGTTACCTCTCAGTTCATCTCACAGCTGATTAGAAAAACAAGGCTGAAACATGGAAGATATACTAGTATATTTGAAGCTTTGACACTTCGAACTTTTCGAGATGGCTCTAAAATACTTATTTCTCGTAATGACAGAAAACATATATTTATTTTAGAAAGAATCATCCACAACATAACTTTGTGATAAATAACAGTTCTGCCTCTAATACATATATACATACTGCTTGTAAACAAAAAATGCCCACAGGTCATGGAGTCTCCATGATTTTTATACAAGGCGCTATAGATTTTTTTTGTTATTGAAAACAGTCCTAGTGAAAGTTTGGTTTATAACCTCCTATTGCTACAGAAACAGTAAGAATGTTTATATTTACAAAGAAACAAAGACCATGGAGACCCCATAGCATTATTTGCTAAAGATTTTAAGTTAGTGGGGTTGTCAAAATACACATTGTCAGCATGTTCAGATTTAATCAACAGTACAGGTTGAACACCAGCAGTACGATACTCTAGTGCTTTGGTATTTCAACCCCTGAATATACAAAGACATTACTACAGCCTACTTCACAGTTTAATGCAAGTAAAGTGCAAGCCATAGTACAAGGGTGTCATACATTTTCATACATATAAGCATTATCTAAAAAAGGCTCTCTATACAAGTTTTATTAGCTACTTTAGTAAACTAGACAGAAGTCACCTATGGCCCAGCAATTAATGGTCTTACAAGGATATTTTTCTTTGCAATACAGTATGTGTCAAATGTAAAAAGTTTCTTAATACTAGTGCATTTCTCTTATATCCTAACCTGTTTTCTTTTCAGATTTTTAAGCTGAAATCCTTGTTTCTCAGTAAAACAGAAGTCTTAACTGGTAACAGGGTCTTACTGGTATTTTGGCCAGTGAACAAGATTTGTTAAGACATACTTGTTTCGTGATTGCTAGTGAAAAAAAATGCAATGGAGTTAATATGTATAACGTGGCATCCTTATTTAATCTGCAGCATTCAGATGCATTTACAGTTAGTAAAAAGATCTGTATTGATACCCTCACCAATGCCTGAGAATGAACAGTATTGTAGAAATGTGAGGACAGAAGCTAGAGGGTCTAGCTGGTCAAACAACAGTTTGTTGATGGATTTTATAATTTTTACAACTTTGCTTTCTTTCAAATACTGCTCATACAGTGGCATTAATACATACAGCAAAGTCCCTAATTGTCACTTTTAACACCTGTATGTGTCTGATAAAAATAAACTGTCTGGCCTGCATTAAGGATGAATATGGTTCTTTTCCTGAAGATAATGACAGGCAGTATCTGTCTGAGGTTTTTTTAATACTTTTATTAAGAGTAGGTCCCAGTATATGAGCTATCTCAAAAACTGCTGAAAGCTTAAAGGATATTATTTGGAATCCTCCTTCTGAATGTGGAAGTATGGTATAACCTGTAAAATGCAGAAACAGTTTTAAAAAAATGCTGCTTTGTCTATTAGTTGTATCAAGAATAGAGAGTCACCTGCCTACACATTAGTGAATGGAACGGATCAGAAGTACAACATTATGCTTATATGTAATGGGAGCAAAGAAAACAATTTTAAAAATCAACCAAGAAAATATGATTTACTAGTTTCTGTTTAAATAACAACGTATTTTCTATTCATCAACTGATATGGCTCAGGTTTGATTTTCAGATGCGTGCCCAGTTAATGCCCACTGAGAGCCTCAGCCACACAGTGTGAATTTGTCTGGGTGAAGAGGAGATGGGGAACCTACCCCACAGTAGCTTGCCTGAAAAAGCTACTCTGAACCTTAGCTTTAATGAGGGAAACATTCTAGAAGAAAAAAACCTTTTTATTACTTAATATAAATGAATTAGCTAATATTGCTTCTTCCGTCTTTCCTGCTATTACCCATTTTTTGTACTAGTAGTAAATAAACATCATTTGGCAACAGGGAAGATGGCATATTGTCTCTAGCGAGATTTTAAGCTCAGTGGTCTAAGGCATGTGGTATGTGGAAAATCTACAAACCTACACTCCCGAGCAAAAAGGCATTGCTATAAGCTGCGCCCTTCTGTCTTCCCTAGAAATGCACAATTTCCCTGTTGTGAAAACTAAGGAGAAATTAAAAATCCTTCATGAGACCAAGTTACTGCTTCTCTAACATTACGCTGCAGCAACTTGGGTGTACTATAATTGGTATTTTCAGGGCTGAGGCCCAGTAATACAAACAGACCTGTGCTCTCTGACTTAAGGAATCTCTCCAGGACTGGGTCAGAGACAGTAGTCAGGATCTCTGTAGAGATACAAGAGTTGCTTAGGCAAAGAGATTTAGTGTTTAAACTGTAAATGTAATTGTATAGTAGGCATCCTTTGCATTACAGTTTTGGGGGTAGCTGAGAGGCATTGCAGATGGGGCTTAAGTTTTGTTGATCAGCTGTGCTGCACCTTGCCCTAGCCAAGGATTGTTTTAAACAACCCACCTTTGAAGCACTTTGGCCCCAATTGCACTAAGAGTTTGTCCAAACCATTGGTGAAATATCACAAAACAGCTCTGCCTGGCAGAGCTGTCCCACCTCAAGGGGCCAACAGCCAAGGTTTACCAGGTTGTAAACAATCCCCAGATATATCACCTTGGTCATAAGTACCACTAGTTTTTTGCAGAAAAGAATGCCTTTATTACTTTGTAAGACAAGACTAAATGATGAAAGAATATGGCAAATAAGCTATGTGATAGTCTTAGGTCTGATTTGTATTACTTGAGACAAAAATAGGAGTTACAAGAATTTTATTAGTTCTCCTCAGATTTCTGTTAAGTTAAACAATTTCTACCAGGTTCTTCATTTTTCTTCCAGAAATCCTATTAACATTCAAAGTGAAATCTTCTAAAGGTCAGCAGTAGAATTCTACAATTTTCGATGAGGCTCAGCACTTCCCAATGCCCCTGTAAAGCAACCCCTTCAAAGGTACCTTTACTATCCTTCACAAAACATTGGACCAGAGACTGAGTATTTTGGCTATAACTGCTGAAGACAGTAAGAATGAAGTTAAGTGGCTGTGTACATCTACTAATTCTCTGCAACACTCATTTCTTTCTCCTTGGAAAAAGCAAGTGGTGCACTACATTTCTAGCTTAAAAGACAGCAGTCTAGATCTGAATATTGACTGACTTATATTTAGAATTCCCTGCCTGAAAAAGATGGAAAATCTCATCCTCCAAAATCTTTTAGTTGATTAGTCTTTCCTTATAGAGCTAAAGCAGTTCAAGAAGTGCTCATGATGTGTTTGAGAAAGTAGAGCTGTATCAGAAGCTGATGAAACAGCAGGGTGGTTTTGCCAATGAAGTAAAGCAACTTCCCATGGTACTACCTCCGTGGTAGAATGTGGACATACAGACTGATGAGAACCTCCTCCTCCTTTGGTTCTTGTTCATATCAATTAGAGTAGGCTCAGGAAAGTTTTGACTTAAATTAATGAAACCAAGAAAAAAGGTCTCAGTTTTCTCAGGAACTGCTGCTGAGAGAGTTACTAAGATAGCTTTCAAAGATCCGAGATTTCAGTGAATACAGAATAGTGTTAAAAAAGGAGGGTAATCAGTAGCTTAGGGAGAGCATTATAATATCAGTTATAATAAAAAATAGCCAGTAACAAAAAGACTAAGCTTGTGGAGTCAAAGAAGAAGGTCTGCTGGCTGAGGGACATTCTACCTGCAGGAATTCTGAGTGAAGACATTAGCTTTAATAAGATCCAGATAAATAAAACACATGCAAACAATCTCTTCGTGTAGTTGCGTGTGTTAAGAACTAAGTTTTGTCTAAGCATTCAGGCAGGAAATCTAGGAAGTTAATAAATGTATTGTACCAGTGCTGTTTATTTCCCTTGATGAACTCAACAACAAAGACTTCTTTTTTTCTCATTTAAAAATATGGGGTCGAAACTACCGTAATAATTTCAGCTGCATTGTACAGTGTAAGTACCTTTCGGTCCAGGAGAATTTGACATATTTTAATACATAAGCAGGATTTAGTGCAGGGATTTTTAAATACAGTATCTGTATTGTACTTTGCATTCCAGTTATTTCAAAGATTGTGAAATTCCAAATAATTGTGCTATGGTAACTTTGTACATTACTTTCTATAGTATAGCTAGTTTAGGACCTAGATCCAGACAGAAGAAAATGGTGGCGGGGAGGGAAGAGCTGTAGTATGGCATTGGATATGCATGCAAGTATGACAAAATTCTCGTGAAATAACTTTCAAATGCCAGCTGACATTTGTGAAAGAATAAAGTCTTTGTATTGCTTAATTTAACAGTTAGATTTTGCTAGCTCTAAGGCATAAGCAATGCTACACAAATCTTTCAAGCTTTTCTCCCAGTTAATCTTAACCCCATTATAGGAAATTTCTCCAGTGCCTCTCCGTTCACCTTATGAATCTCTTAAATAATTTATCCTGACTACTCAGTGCAAATCATATTTGATGAGAACTGCTCTCCACAAGCAGAATACAGACTCATGACTCCCAGAATGTCAGAAAGATGAACTCATGACACTGAAAGATTTTAAAGATAAGCTGAGCAAAATATGATGTCTCAACTTTTTATCTACTCATATATCAGAAATATAGGTTTTTAATTTTCAGAAACTAAAATTGAGATTGTCTATTTTCCTTACTATTTGTGTTATTTTTGAGAAATATATATTCCTAATGATGTTTGTCATTTTCAGCTATATCTATACATAGCATTTTAGAAGAGAAATAGCTTGTTTCATTGTTTACTAGAGACTTCATTGAATATAATCAGTGGACACTTGTAATTTCTGTCTTGAGTTACAATACAGTGGCATTTGAAATCCTTTTGGAAAGCTATTGTAAAATCATATAGATCTTTTTATTACAAAAGCACAAACCATCTTTGGGTTTGAAACAAAAGGCATGTTTAAATTTCTTTATGAATCCATTTAACTAATTCAGTGGCCATCTATCACTGCTTGCACACGTAGTATGAATTCATTTCTAAATGGATTCTATAATTTACCCCATTGCTTGCTTCACTGCATAATAATTCTCCCACATTATATGAAGGCTACTATTAAAAAATAGTGAAATATATAACTTTTAGAGATCTGATATGAAAAGCTAGACAAATTCTATTTATGCTTCTGCTATTCAGTTGTCAAGTAACTACAGTGTTCACATAGTAAATACATTTCAATTTAGTTCTATGTTTTGCATGAATACTGCAACTCCAATATTGGTGAAACCTGTGGTGGCAAATTGTTGTTTTCTATTTCCTGTATCTTTTTTATTACCTCAGGTGCTTAAACAGGGTGAAGTGCATGTTTAATATTCAAGCAAAACATATACAATGTGATCCTGCTCCTCTGCAGTCACTGGAGTTTTGCTATTTACTTCAGTGGAAATACGATTAAGCTCCGATGCGTGCGGTTAAGGAGCCATTGTCTTCAGTGATTCTTAAGCACAGAGTTGATGACTTTGTTGAAGCAGGCCAAATATGCCTTCATGTTGTATGTTCTATCCAAACGTTGTTATGCAATTGTTGCAATGATGCTGTGGCTCAATTGCCTGTGATGCAAAGAACTCAAAATAGCTGTCAGTAATACTTCTCTTCTAATAACTTCTTATATTGTTATAGACAATTATTTGTTTAATCACTGCCTCTACTGTGGTTCAGATAAATGCCAGTGCAAATGAGAGTAAAAAACAAATCTGAACTGTATTTCTTCAGCTGCTATATTGGGTTTACATGGCAAGATTTTGGTAGCAGGAAGGCTGCAGGGGTGGCCTCTCTGAGAAAAGATGAGGGGCTGCTCCCATGTTGGACATGGCCAGTTCCAGCTGGCTCCAAAACAGACCCGCTGCTGGCCAAAGCTGAGCCCATCAGGGAGGCTGGTGGTGCCTCTGTGATAACTTATTTAAGAAAGGGTAAAAATGCTGCAGAGCAGCTGTGAGAGAGGGGAGTGAGAAGAATGTAAGAGAAACAACTTTGTGTACATTCGTGTCAGTAAAGAAGGAAGGGGAGGAGGTGCTCCAGGTGCTGGAGCAGATCCTCCCCCTGCAGCCTGTGCAGAAGAGCATGGTGAAGCAGGTTGTCCTCCTGCAGCCCATGGGGGACCACACCAGAGCAGATAGATCCCCACACTGCACCCCACACCTTGGCAGGTGATGATTCCTGAAGGAAACTGCAGCCCATGGAGAGGAGCCCACACAGGAGCAGGTTTTCTAGCAGAAACTGTGGCCCATGGGGGAGCCACGCTGAAGCAGTCTGTTCCTGAAGGACTGTACCCCATGGAAGGGACCCACGCTGGAGCAGTTCGTGAAGAACTGCAGCCCGTGAGAGGGACCTCACGCTGGAGCAGGGGAACAGTGTGAGGAAGGAGCACCAGAGACAAAGGGTTATGATCTGACTGCAATCCCCCATTCCCCATCTCCCTGCGCCACCGAGTGGGCAAGGAGGTAGAAAAGCTGGAAACGAAGGAATGAAATTGAGCCTGGGAAGAAGGGGGGAGGTGGGGGAAAGGTGTTTTTAGTTTTGTCTTTGTTTCTCACTGTACAACTGTATTTTTAATTGGCAATAAATTAAATTAATTTTCCCCAAGTCAACTCTGTTTTGCCCATGACGGTCATTGGTACGTCATCTCCCTTGTCATTATCGCAGCCCACAAGCTTTTCCATCCTATTTTCTCCCCCTGTCCTGTTGAGGAGGGGCAGTGAGCGCATCTTGATGGGCATCTGGTGGCCAGCCAAGGTCAAGCCCACCACAGCTGCTTTGTGGAGACTGAACTAAGTAAATGGGATACCTTCACCCAGTTCTGGCTTTGTGAATAATTACATTTCTTCCTGGATACTAGGGCCTCATTTGGATAACACTTTTTCCTATATTATATTTAACTGTATCAACTCTACAGCTCTTGATGTGTGAGAGACAACTAGGTTTAGCTTGTGAAAAAATTATCAGTGAATATCTGTGTTTAAGTGAAATGACATCAGCTGTTTTCACGTCCCCTTTGTTCTGCTTTCTAGAAATATTCTAGCAAGCATAAAAAAATTGTGAATGGGTGTTTGAAATTTATGTTCAGTAGCATTCAGAGCAATCTCCCTCCTCCCCGCCCCCCCCCTCCCCCCAAGAATACAAGTATTTTCTCCAAAATCTGATTCTTAGAAATCATTCTCATCCAGGCAAGGATGTGAAATACACTATGAGACTTGTGTGTCTTCCCAAACCAATCAATACAGATTGGTTTTCAAATGATGTATTGAATAACTTCACCCACTTGCTAACATACTACTAACAGTTAAAAATTATTGCCAGACATTACATAATTTTGAATAATTTACTCAGCTCTAGATGTCAGTCTATTACAGAATTTAATTGATTAGTTCAGGATTTTTTTCAACTTAATTCTCATCCTTGAAGCATCAGAGCTTTTTTGAATTTTGTGACTCACAGTCATGTGTCACTTAAATTCACAGTGAAGAAACTATGAAAACCTGCAGTATGTACCATATTGAGTGCAGATGTTTTTCTTTCACCATGAAATAATTCAAATTATATTAAAATCAGTTTAAGTTGCAGCATTAGTGAACAACCAACATTGTTCTACTCATATCTTAACCTCTGTGCCACACCTGCTTGCTTATATTCATTCATTTTAAAGGCAGGCACAGTATGTTACAAACACAGTATCTAAATGGCATGTACAGTATGCCCATAGGGCCAGGTTGGGATCTATTTGCTAGATGTACAGTGTACATTTTAAGGCACACTATAGGGATTGAGTTTACATTTTGATAACTCTGTCCTTTTATTTGCAAAGATGGTCACTACCTGGAAATGTCGCAAAAATAAACGTTCATCTCTAAGAGTGGCCAATGTATTTATGTTTTCATTTCATATTTTTCTCAAGAAAAAAGATGTGTGAAAACGTGAACTTTAGGGCATTTTAAAAGTAAATGTCAACTACCATGTTACATTTTATATACATAGATATGTCTTTATATATATATCTAAATATATAAAATGGTTGTAGGAGCTCATACTACAAGCTTCGGTTTAGTACAGTACTTTAAATATACTGGTATTTATTTTCATTTACACTTCTGCACTGCTTCTTTCTAATGCAGAGCTTGATACGGACATTGGTTGATAATAGCAAACAAAAAAAATCATAAAGAATATTATTGTCTTATCATGCAATGTAGTAGGCATCCTGTGGCACTATTCTCTTACCCAACTTATTTACAGTACTGCTGAGTACATTATCAATAAATATTACAGTGTTTGTTTTATTCGATTTTTCATGGCACCCAGCAATTATTCAGGATATGAGTCCTGTCACACGTGAGTTTCAATGAATGAGTGTGTATGTGTCAGCATTGGTGCTGAGGTTGCAAGTTCAGAGGCTCCATTTTGAGATTTCACAGCAGCACTGTACTCACAAATGTCCAGGAAAAACTCATAGTTCTTTAGTTTCCAATCTTTAAACTTCTTTGATGTTAAGTTTGGATCATCCAGAAGGCTGTTGATAACTGTGAGGTCCCCTTCCTTCGCCTATCAAATTCCAGAAAGACACAGTACATGTCAAAATGAAATTTATGCCACAGTTTGTATTTTGGCACTTTATTTCTTCTTTCATTTTAATGCAAAGTGCTAGGCAAAATACTATGGACACTTGAGTCTTTTACCTATATTCAGGAACTATTACAGCTTAAACTGTTCCACAGCTCAGTCCTTGGCACTTTCTACAACATGGTTATAGAAAGTGCCAAATTTTTTTTTTTTTTTCCTTAATCTGGAACATGTTTGCTTTCAAGTATTTTTAGTTTCTTTGGAACTTAATTCTAAAGCTACGAAGAAAGCCTCATCCTTGGAAAACATTGAGAGATTATAGTTTTACTGATTTATATTGCTTATACACAAGATTAACGATAAAGCCTTACTTTTAAAGTGCTCTTGAGAACTCTGATGTGGTGAAGCTTTTCATTGATAACTGGATCATTACATCGCTTTACAAAAGACTTGCGGAACTCCTGCTTGGTGGAAGGACGCTGCTCTCCAAAAGCTGACAAACTAGCTTGTTCCAGAGATTTGTATAGCTCTTGCAGACCATCTGTATTTTCTCCAATTTCTTTTATGTTTTCTGAAAGAAAATAGATGAAGAAACCTAACAACATATCTAATAGTTCAGATGAAGTCTCTAAAACCAGCAAGCAATACTGCAAATTCATGTATAAAGTAACCCTACAACACCGTTTTCCAATTTTTGTTTTGATAAAACAAGAACATTTTGATCAGTCCCAAAGCTACATTCTTAGCACTACATCCAAGCATTTCAAGTAAACTCCTGTGTAGTGACTGATGGAATTTGCCAACATATAACAGTCCAACCACAAAAACCTTGGTGAGAATAATGGCAATATTGCTCTGGCTTTCAATGGCAGTAAAGAGGATCGGAACGTCTCCAAAAGCTTACCTTCTGCACAGAAACTATTATGCCTTCTAATAGGAACTTCCTCTTCTAGCATGTCATCTGTTCCTTCTATGGACTTTACACGTCCCTTACTCCTGACATCTCTGTTTCGGGGAAGGCTTTGACTACGTTGCTTCTGTGGCCTGCTATGAGAGCTATGTCCCCTTTGACATTCCACCAAAGGGAAAGGCCCATCCTGCTCATAATTATGACGTCTTTGTACTGGTAGCGTTGCTTGTCTTCGTTTGTCCGGTGACATTCCAGGCCGGCCACTCATGTACTCTGCATCAGGAGGAACAGTCTGAAGAAAATGGAGCCCTGAACTGGTTAACGGAGTCTCTATCAGATCCTGCCATGAGCGTCTTTCTCGGTAGGGAGGTCTGCACCCTGATGAGTGTGTGCTTCCTGCTACATCTTGTCGAGAATCCTCGGCAGAAGAATGAGAATATGTTGATTCACTTGAAAAGTGTCGACCGTGTTTGGCTTCAGGGAATGGACTTGAAGAATTCACCTGAAAAGATACAAGAGCATCTGACTATAAGACAATGTTTTGAACAGACCCAAGAAAATTATTATAGCGTAGAACATTATATG
The DNA here is from genome assembly GCA_035590195.1 of Aviceda cuculoides. NCBI lineage: Eukaryota > Metazoa > Chordata > Aves > Accipitriformes > Accipitridae > Aviceda > Aviceda cuculoides. The sequence goes on from JAVJGG010000039.1 coordinate 21,443,439, forward strand.
GTATATACTAATAAAATGGACTGATGTGTGTGTTTTGATATGTCATAATATGAACCTCTGTAAACAGAACATAATTAGCAGTGAGAACTTTTATGCGAGTGCTATGTTTTAACCACTCCCTATTCTTGTTTTGCACATTTTCTGCCCATGAGCAACTCCTGCTGGAAAGAACAGTATAATACTGGTACAGGTTTCCTGAAGACCTGTCCAGTTTACACTCAGTCAAGCAGTGTGCTGTGAAGACATGAAAGTCCCGCAAACTATAATGGATTTCCTTTCTTTTTTTAGGGGATAAGTATCCAGCCAAACAGAAAAAAGAAAAACCACAAAAACCAAAACTTCAGCACCCAGGAAGATTTTTGAATTTGGGGGGACTGCTGAACCTCTCAAATTATATTCAATAATTATGCTGGGTCTGTGTATAATTTCATTCAAAAACAAAGAGAAAGGCAAAAAAGTGGAAAAACAGAAAGGGAGGGGCTTAACCTGTATCCCAGTTGATAAAACAGCATCACATGGGTGAAAATCAGTCTGAACTTCACCCATGTGATGCTGTTGTCTCAGTCACTCTTTCTTTGGTTCTGGCTGTGTGAGGATCGTGTCATTCACGCTGAAGAAAAATCTGAAAGAAAAATAGAAAACAGTCCTATCTGCGCTTAGAAACATAGGGCAATTATCACAGCCTGTCTATGTTCTGTCTTATAGAAATGTTATTTGCTACAAGACCCTATTCATATACAAAATGGGGGTTTTTTCCTCTGTTGTCAAAACCTGTCTGTACACAATACATTAGGAGTACTTTTATCAGCTACTTAACATCTTATGACACTAACAGAAAATACTGTCACTACTATGGTATTGTACACAATGCTTCATATTATAAAAAACCCCTTGCCTCTAACGATCTGTTCTTAAAAAACCTGTTTGTACTAAAACATGCTTACTGCATGAATGTGAATGTGATCTGATCTTAACCTCTAGCATCCAATATTCATACTTGAAAAACAGTCTCAGCTAATACAGACTATGCCATCCACCACATTCTTTTCATATTCTGCAGCAAAGTCAACATCTGAATATTCCGTTCGTATTATTAGGTGTAGTCTCCCAACTCTTACAAAAAAAATGTCATATTTACAGTTTGGTGACATTTACCTCTCCTTCCTTTGTAATTGACTTGTTACGGAAACATTCGGGTCTTAGCTCATGAGGAACAGCAGTAATGTCACTCTTACAGTGAGATCCACCTTTGTTCTGCCTTTATGGTGATTAAATATTTCAAAACAAGGGAAAAGCAAATCAAGGCACACAGATATTCTTTGGTGATCTACTGCCAAATGCAATATTTGTAACTCACTGAGGGTGTTCGATGATAGGTGTCACACAGTGTTGAAGAGCCTTCCTGCTTCAGGGTTAAAGAGCCGTCGATGTCATCCTGGTCGCTTTCACTCCAGTAATCTGCTAACAAAGCATTCTAGGTTTCACTCGTGTGCTTTTCCACAAGAAAGCGGGTCCCACATTTTAAAAATGTCATTATCATGCAAAGGTAAACATTTTACAGTCACCTAAGTGGCTTGGCAGTCACTAAGAAACAGACTTGTGAAAATGTCTGCCACCTAAGATACACAGACATGTAGAAGAACCTTCAGATGTTTTGGGATAGCGTTACAGAAAGCAGGTTAGGCACCTAACTCCCACAGTACCTAAAAAAGAGCTTCTGGTCACAGACTTTCAAAGAGAAACTTTATTCTAGATGCCAAAGTAGAGCTGAGCCTCAACACTTAATTTAATTATGTTAGCATAACAGGTTCCACCGTGGGTGATGGTGAAAAAGGCAAGGCTGGCACCTGAGCTCAGGAGATACAGAAACAGTTCTAAAGCACATACAGACCTGTGTTTGTGATGTCTTCGCTTGCTCTAGCGTGATGAGCGTACCCAACGGCTGTGGTCTGGGAGATCATACCTCACCCTGAACCTTGCATTCTCTTTATCATGTTCTAAGTATTTCTTAAAATTACTACTCAGGATTTTATTTTCCTTGGTGATGGCACCAATAAATATAGTTCTTCAAGGATGTGGATTCTTATGAAAATTGATATTTTCAAAGATATGTGACATATGTTAATGAAGAAGTCAGTTATGACATCTCCAATTTTGTTCAAATAATGAATAGGTATGTACTTTCTGCTCTCTTCTCCTAATTATAATGTCTGAAGCATTACCTTCATCTGGATGAATATCCTTGTCATCAGGTGTGTAACCAATTGCTGCGAGACCCAAACGATTCATCCATCTAATAGAACAATAAAAAATGAGGAAGAGGGATACTTTAAAGGAACATCTAGTGTAAATCTGAGGGCATACATATTCTTGACATTTGGAAAAGTCAGTGACAATGCTTAGTCCAAAAACTGAACACTGTTCAGGTTATTAAGATAATGATTCAGATGTGTTCAGTGATTAAAAATTTTAAGTGAAGGATGTTCCGCTTCATGTACAATGCAGATGTACTTCTGGACTTCTATTCACATCTGCTGGAGGATGTTTGCCTAGTGGAGTATCAGACTCATTGCATTTTATTCTGCTGCCTAGAAAACTGAAGAATCCTGACATCAATCTTCCTTATATCATCAAGAAAATGTGAAGCATACATACTTATATGCTGATTTTAGCAATGACTACACAAAAATTTTAGAATAGTCTGTGCAGAACAGAGAATGTCCAGCTCTGTCTCCACCTTAAGCAGAACCAAATCCTCTGTAAGCCTCATCTGCAGACTATTTGTGTGGAATGGTTTCCAGAGACATTCTGTAAAGGAACATATTGCATTTATTCTGATTGCTACTTTTATTAATTTCAAGAACTTGCCTGAAATGCCAAAATACTATAAAATAAAATAGAATTATGATAATAATTTGTATTAAATTTGTATACTCAAAAAGCTAAACCAGACTATGATAGTATTCCACTGCTTATTTGCTAGTCTAGATTCATGATACTGGTGATATAAATGTTTAGGCTTGTTGAGCTGCGATATCAACATTATTTTCCTTTGATTTTTTTAATATAGAATCTTAGGTTTCTAAAACAAGACTCAGTAAATTGAAAGTACTTCAATATTCGCATTTCACATTGGATGTTCTGGTTTCTTTCTTTGTCCCCAAATTAATTAGTTTGATCAAAAATAATATTCTTTGTTTCATTAGCAAAATTTTATAGTTTGTTTGGGGGAAAATACCTTTAGAGTTTTCTTTACATAAGATTACTGGATGTTTATACAATATATAATTGAAAGACAGGAAAAAAGGAAATTAATGTGTAGAGAGCAAAGTCACTTCTTAATGTTCAGCAAACGGAAAATCAAGAGTCAACTTACTTTCATCAACAAGGAAATATAACCAAAGAAAAAAGCCCTATTAATAGACATCTGTAATGATGGGGATGCATTCTTAAGTATTCCCTTACTCAGTGACTAAATTATTTACTCCATCATTAATTTCCTAGTAGAAATTGCACCAAAGTGTTTTCTAGAAGCAGCTCTTTTTTCTTTTTTAACGTTGCAACATAAAATTTGTTAACAATTATGTTCTTGGTTAATGAATCATATAATGACAAAAACATCTTTTAAAGACTTCAGAAAAGACATTAGTAAACAATACATACTACATCACAAGGTCAAGTTTTTTGCAGATTAAAACAAGATTCAGTGTAATTCTTTCCCACTTGTACTAGAACAGACAAAAACCTTCTAAGGACATATGTGAAGGTATTATTGGTCTAATAGCATAGTATATGGAAGATGGCGTACACAACAAGGAGGCAGAAAATGAAGGAAGAATGAACTCTCCACTAAAAATAGCACACAGTTCGGCACGTATCGATCTCCTTGTCTAAGAAACGGCCTGCAGTTGCTCAGAGCAATGATCTTAATCTGTAATACTGGATATAACACTGACTCATTTTATGGCCTTCAGGAAATTGTTCTACATATCTTATGACTTTCATAAGTATCCAAAGGGGACAACAACATTTACTTCTTACAGGGAATTGTTATAGGGTTTAATTTACTTGCAAAACTATGAAAACATGTACAGTAATATTGGTTTGCCCTTCAATATTAAAACAGAAGTAAGCAAATTGGAAATAAAAATGGAAATTATGACTAGTATCAAATATCAACTGCAGGGTTAGGACTGCTTACAGAGCCATTGTTTGTATCAGCATGTCAATAACTCATCTTTATCATGAAGGAAGTAAATTTCAAATGGATTAACAGGTTTACAGAAGAGCATTTCTACTGTGCTCACCAGCATAATTTCATTCAACAAACAGCATGCTGATCACTTGACATTTGCTTCTCCTGAAAGGCATATTCTTTGTTGCAGTAACTGAAATGACATCATACCCTTGCTCATTATTAAGCATTTGTATTCACTATTTTTTCAACAGTTGTTCCTGAGTTTCTAAACTCATTAGCATTGGAGCAAAATAGTTTTAGTCATACTTTACCATATGCCTTTGGCAATTAAGCAGAGTGCCTCAGCAACTTCAACTAAGGTTCTGCTTAAGCACCAATGAAAAATTAGGACTCATTACCATTTTTAAAGTTAAAACAGACTCAGCCACTTTGGGGGTCAGCACACAGAAATTTGTATTGTCTTATATTTCTTGCCAAATTTGTCTTGTTGCTCATTGTTAATTGGAGGGTTTCAAATCTTGGAAGCATATATAGATAACAGTCAAAGTGTTAATATTAACCTTCAGGAGAACATGGATATTCTTAGCATACAGAGAGTATCAGCTTCACTCATACGGCCTCAATGTCCAAATCTAGAATTAGCAGAAGGTAATCTTCCTTCTCTAAAACTGCTCAGATTTTTCTCTTCCAAAGGGCAAGAAGATCCCCAGCTATAGTTATAAGTACTTTCTTACCTCATTTACCACAATTTAGAGTTAGCTCTTTGTCAAGACAACAAAAAGGGTCATCTGATGACATTCAGTGGCTTATAATGATAAAACCTCTTCTGATAAAAGAAAAAGAATCTCAATTTTAGGTTTTGTGTTATTAAAAAAAGCATGGGTGAATGTTTTTGAGATTAATCAGGAGTTACAGAAGTGCTGAGATTACAGATCTTTTTCTTACAGTTAACATTTTTTTTTCCTAGGAAATGCAAACTCAGTTCAAAAGGAACAGTGTAAACTTGATGAATTTACTTGATTTACTTCATTTTTAAGAAACCAGGCAGACAAGGTTATAAAAAGTTCTCTGTGGAAGCCTTGGAAACTCAGCCACTTGTTTCTGAACTCTGCATTGAATGCCTTGTAGGCAAATGACAGGTTTCAGGAAGGCAACAGGAGTATGTGTCAGTATTGGACTCTCTAAGGGATAGATGACTGGATGTTTAATTGAAGGTCATGCGATGCAAGACTACATTCTACACCTGACAAGCAGCTCTAGTGAAAAAAACCCAGGAGATCGTTTGTCTAATTTAGCTGTACCCCTAATAGCTCTTTGAATTTCACGTGATCACAAAAAGACATGAGATATTCTGGCAGGTACATGTATAGCAATCTTACATGTACATCTCTATATATCTTGGCCCCCTGAGGCAGAAACTTGGGCTTCTCTTCCCCTCAAAGCCCTTCCTTTTTTCTTTGATAATTTCAACAACTCTTTTCTTTTGATAATTAAACAACTTAAACAGCATGTTTCACTAAGTTTGAGGCTAGGTCACTCAACAAACCACAGGGTTTGCATTCTAGGTAGAAATTAGTTGTGATGACATGGAGCCGTACTAAATATCCCAAGGATACTTTGCTACATTTTACCTTCAATATTGTACGTTTCCACAAGATATAATCTATCTTACTGAAGTACGTTGTAACAACTTACAAGGCATCAAGAAGTGTATTAATTATCTTTTATTGCCTATACCTTAACGAGCCAAATGCAGGGAAAGTTAAGCCTCAAATAAAGTCATCTAAATACGTAAGTAAGTTTTGTACTTTGTCTCAATGGTTTAAATTCTAAATAAACCAGACATGGCTTTAATTAATTCTGTTGATTACAAACAGGCACTGTTGTCATTGCTTTGGGATAAAATAGAGCTGCATTGTAGGAAGTTAAGTTAAATTTACTGAGATAATTCTGGATAGTACCAGGGGATTGCAGCCCAGGGCCTCTTCTGAGAGTCTGATTCTACCCCCAGGCCTGGAAAGTGATGATTACAAAGGCACTGAGGGCAGTGATGAACTAAGTAGCTGTGACAATAATCAAAACTTGATACTGAAGAGTGAGTCATGCTTGAAATGCCCCGGTTGTCAGGAGCACATTCTCTTACTGGTCATTTAATGAAAACACTGGAAAATGTTAAAGGGGACCAAACAACCAGGGAAACAATTTCGTATAGCTTCACTGTCCTAACACACTGTATTAAAAACAAGAATATGCCATTAGTCATTGTACAAATGCAGTAAGTTTCTGTTTACTGACTGTTAATAATTTACTCCTGCCGAGTGCGGTGATGAGCCAGTCCAGGGTCAGTGTGAGGTTCTGGGACTGAAGGCAACAATAGTTTTCATAGTGGCATCACACTTCACCCACTTGGCTATTCCTTTCTACAGTCCAGAACAAAACAGCACAAGTAAAAAAAAAACCTAAAACTACTCAATCTCAGTTATAATAAATTAGAGGGAACTATTAAACGTCTAGAGTAGGAGAACAAAAACCAAAGGCAAGAAGGAAACCTTTTTTATTTTTTTAAAAAAGAGGTGCAAGGCTGTTATTTTTAGGGTTATAGTTAAAAACATTCCATAATGAAAAGGTCAGGAAGTAGCAAGTTTCTGTGGTTCAGCTAAGTTTTATTCACTGTTATCCTCAATGCCAGATACACTTTTTGCATATACAAGATGGGTTGTATGTAGAAGAAACTATTTAGTTCAAGTGGAAAAGTAAATAAAAGATATACCCTGAAAAGTTATAAAAATTCAAGAAAGAGTCTATCCACTGTCACTATTTCTTTCTGTTAAATGTTCCATTAAGAACAAAACCAATGAAATACCAAGGCATTAAGGAACAGAATAAATAAATGGTTATATATTCCCTATCTTTCTTGCATCTTTTCATCAATTAATACTTGCACTTTTATGTCATTTCAGGTTTGTATTATAAATGTTTCAGTGCAGGAATAGACCTTTCTTTGCCTTTGAGATTGCATCTACACCTGAGATTATTTTGTTAAAAGGAAAAAACAGAACTAAAGTGGAAGTTAAATTTGACTTAAGTTGTCTTTAAGTCTACTAAACTATGGATTCCCTTGAACCATTTATTTCATACACAGAATTTATTCAATACAATTTATATTTAATTGCTGATTTTAAAAAATGTATTATATTTTTTTACATTCATGGGATAATCAGATTCCAGAACTCACTGTAAAATTCTGTGCAATACAGAATTATATTTTAAAATTAGTTTTGTACTTGTTATGCTGGCTTCTTCCTGACCAGTCTTTCTTACTGGATACCTAAAAAATCAATACATTTCCCATTTTGGTGCCTAACGTACATTATTTTCACTATTTTCTAAGGTTAGACAGATAATATATTCATTTAACAGAATAAAGGTTCCTGTAAAAGGTATGGTTAAAAAGATGCCTTGATTTTCCTCAACACAAAAGAAGTTCAAAAATGTAAGTGATGTCTCACAGTGAAATATAACACTGAGCAGAATCTTCTCAATGATCTCGTCTCTCCAAATACATCAACTGTCAGCAGCCTGTATTTTTACTATTTTATTTGCCACAGTTGCTGGAATTTGTTAAGTAAAATCATTCATGGGATAAACTGTAAGTACTCTCCGATTTGATAATTTGACATGACTCTGTTGATCTTGTTTCATGCATTGTCTTCCTAGATTTGTCAGGCTGGAAAAATATGAAAAAGCCCCAGACAGCTTAAGAGTTGACAAGTGAACCATGGCAACTGATGCTCTCTTTGCATGCGCATATACTTCATGCACTTAGTGGGACTTTTTTTTTTTTTTTTCTTTTCTTCTTTAAACTTCACCCTGTCAACCAAATGCATAACTATGCCTTTGTTGCCAGAAGTCTGGTTTGGTGTTTTGGGGTTTTTTTGTTTTGGGTTTGGTTTGGTTTGGTTTTTTCCCCAGTGGATGATAGACAACAAAGTTCACTACTTCTGTAACAAATAAGTTACCTTTCTGGTAACAAATGAAATAGCATCTTACTGTATAAATATAGTTGCGCATCACAGAGAATATGCACACAGTAACTTTATGATAGACTATAATTTCAGATAAAACCAATAATAAACCCTAAGGAAACCTACCAAAACAGTCACAAAAACTCACTCAACTGGAACTTCTCTTGCCAATTTTCAAACACATTTACAAATACATTTGTGGCAGCATTAACACCGCTTAGGCAAATCAAAAAAGAATAGTCATTGTTATGTCAAGCTGGGAGTTTCAAACTAGTACGTAAAGGAATCTATTAAGATGGCAATGAGGTACTTTCCTTATTAGTCAAATGAGGCTACTGGATTTCACCCTACTATAACCTTGTCCTATTGGATTTACCATGTTACTCTGGATAATTCACCAAACCTTCTGGGCATCCATTTAAAGGCAAGTACTGGCTGCTGCGTACACCTGCTGCTTCCCACGCTGACTGTGACATTATATATGCTTCAGCATGTGCAACCACATCGTATTCTCCAGATAGTCTTTCTTACGAAAGTACAGGTAAGGGGTGAAAAGCCGTAAAAATTAATCCAAGCCAGGATTTCTTAACATTTAATGCATGCCGTAAATTTTACCCAGTTGTTCAAGCTTTTACCCTAGCTTTCACCCAATGCTTGGCCCAAAAAGAAAGGTTTGGAGAAACTAAACATGCTTTATGAGCAAGAGAACTGAGTTTAGTATGGCCTGAAAAGGTATGGGTGGGTTTTGGGGGGTTTAGAGAGGAAATTTTTTAAGAGATGGGATAATTTATTGTGAAATTATGTAATTCTACTTTCACATACTCCTAAAGAAATCAGATCAAATAGGCCAAACAATACTGTTAAATGCCTGACTTATTTAATTATGTATATTACTTATTTCTATTACTAAAAACTTCAGATTTTGCAGTGCTAACTTAGTATCTCCAGTATAACATCACAATATGTGACTGTAATGCATGTTCATTCATCACCGAGTGATACAGCACTGTAATCCCAAAATCTGCTATACTAAATGCAGTTGAACTGTTTGACTCCCAGAAGAACTATACTAATTCACGATGGTATTATTTAAAGCAGAATTTGACTGAGTTAATTTTGTAATTTAAACTAGTACAGAAAGCCAATGCAAATCCTAACTCCTGCGCATTAGGGATAAATTCACACCTGAATGCTAATTTGGATTGCGTATTGGATAATTGCAGTTGTGTATTGTAAAACTCCTTTGAACTCCTTTAGCTCAATTCTATAAGCCAGTGGCTCTCGACCTGTATTAAGGGGGAGGTGGTAGTTCACAAGTCTATGGCAAATAGTCCATAAATTGTAGAAAGGACGAGTTAGGTGGCTAGCCAAAAAAAGGAGATTTTGAAGACTTACAGCTCTGTACTAGTACTTCCTGGTGTAGTATTTTCCCCAGACAGAGCACTGTAGCTCTACTATTGCACCGTTCACTCCCATATACATCACGGTTTCATCCTGTCCCTGGGGCCTGCGGCTAATTCTGATGAGAAAATTGTTTTACTTGAGCTGCAACTTATGAGCTTTTATGTGAGAGCAATAAATTAGAGGACTGAAGCGGCCTCGGGCATGGACTATTTTTCCTGGATTTGAAACAAATTTATAGGAACAGAAAGGAAGAAGGGGAAAACCTGCTGTTTATGTTTACTTACAACAGCATTGGGAATCTCCATTTCAGGGATTTCTACTTGAAAAGTACCTTTCATGTTCTACACTAACTTACTTGGCTCTACTTGTTAAAGAACTGTTAAATTAAGATAGACAGATCTGACATAATTACTCTCCTGCTCACTTCTCCAGGAACTCTTGTTTAAGAGGGGCAATGTCTAATAGGGGCATATGTCTGAAATTTTTAGTTGCCAAGATCTTTAGTTAGGTGCTAGCTTATTTGCAAGTGAAGACTGAAAGTAAATTGAAACTGTAAAAGATGCACTAATACTGGCCCACCATCTGATCTGGCCAAGATCTGTCAAGGAGATAACATGCCCAAAATTTAAGGAACACAGCTGAATGAACTTTAGTAATAAACACGATGATTTAGGGAAAGCCTTGAGTAACTCATTTGGTTATATTCCATACATAAAAATAGAGAGGATATGCACCCTGAAATGTGCTTATAATCAATAGAGATTTAATTCAGAATACTTCAATTTTCGAACAGGTTCTTTTTAAGAGAAATACTGTGTTAGAACCTTTCAGGTCTTTACTTGGAAAATATTGGGAGTGATCCCTACAAAAATCAATCTTCATTCTGTTTCAGTGGGTAGCAGATATTTGTTCTATTTTTTGAATGAATGCAAAAGATTTATGGGAGTTATTAAAATTGCAAATTTAACCCAGTTATTCAAATCAAATGTGATCAAATTATTCAGCCTAAAATAGGAACTTTTTTAAATTTAGTATTTGGAGTCCATGAGGAGGTTGTAAATGCACTGCACCGCATACTTCAATCACATGAAAGTTTTAAATAAAGTAGATATTGTAAAACAACTGAATATTAAATTCAATGCTCATTTCCTTAGGAGTGTTAAAGCTATAAACAGGTTATGCATGGTACGGTAATAGATAAAACACTTCTGGGAAATAAAGCCTTTAACAAGCTTGGAGTATCCCGTGACCGTGGCAAGCAAAAGATGAGCTCATCAATTTCATTATTAATTCATTTCTAAGAACACAGCTATGCTCATGTAAGACCTGACAAAACAGCATGAGCATTAATTTTGCAAATCAAAGGCTGTCTGCACCATGCAACACAGCAGGCAAAATTCAACTGCAACAGAGTAACTCTATCTGCTACAGACAAATCAATTACTACCCATTGGTATAGAATTCTTTCAACAGGAATGCAGTATTAAATGCAGATAAATATTGTGGAGTGGAAAAAAATTATTAAACGGTGAATCCGAAGTAAGAAATAGTAAAAACAGCTGTTAAAACAAAAGCTGGTGGCAAATGCAGTTGAAGAAAGGATATACCTTCCCCACATAGGGAATAAGGAAATGCTATGTTCCTCTCCATATTAGAACTCCTTTACTTTTCAGCCTGAAAGATCTACCCTTCTGTCAGCATAGAAAATCCAGTTAAATTTTGTGGTGACAGCAGGAGTGTGAGATACCATGCAGAGTATTTGCCCTATTTCCTCAGATTACATGGTTAGCAATTTGCTGGGAAGACAGAGATTTGTGAAATTAGTATTCTAAGTGCATTTTTCATCTATGAATGTTGCATACTAATTTCAAATTTCAGACAGGATATCTGGGAGAAGGAATTCCAGGAAGCATGTAAAATGCTGCAGGGGATGCCCAGGGATTTTACAGAGGTAGCATAGTAATCCATCATTTGGGTTGGGGAGTGAATTACAGCATTTGTGAAGGAAAAATACTGTAAAAAATACTTCACCCTTTGCCTTCTCTCAAGGGAAGCAGACGCAAAAAGTCACGAAAAAGGCTCTTGTAATTCCAAACCACCATGGCAGTACGATATGAAAATACATGCTGGCACCTTTCCAACTGTTACTCTCCACGAAGGGTGTAAACTGTCATAAAGACAGCTTCGTTGGCTCCCCAGTGTAGAAAAATCAATGAATATTGTAAGAGCAGTTTATTGAATGTATGTCAAGACTTCCCAAGTCAGAACATTTTATGGTATGATAGAAAGCTACGATCAATGGCACTTCAACAAATCATGGCTATCAAAAGAGCTAAAGTCAAGGGACAGACCATGCATAGTTAAAAATAGCAGAAGTTGCTCACTTTGGTGAGCAAATCTCAGCCACGTTACACAGCCGAACAATGGAACATTATTAACATTGGAAAAAATATTTTTTAGCAAATGTATATCTTAAAAATGACAGCTAGCTACAGCAAGGTACTCCTGAGAACTGAACCTCATCCTCATCATCAGTAGATGATGAACTAGCCTGAACTGTTTTAATACAGCCAGTCTTATACATCAATACAGTATGTCTTGAAGGGTCATGTAAGCCACAGAATATAAATGTTCAATTTAAAAATAATTTTTAGACATTAGCATTCCGAAGAAAAAGTCCAGCTGTATCCTGAGGTAGTCATGTCTTTCTAAGTCTGTGAACATAAAGAGCTAACTAAATCTCAAATTTTCAGCTGTCTATGCCAGGAAAGATTTAAGGCTTCAAAGTATGGTGACATTGTCCCATGTGTCCTTGCTTTTTACCTCAGCTGGGAATAAACAAATTACTGAAGTAACAGGAGGAGGTGGAACACTTGACTCTGCCTTTGAGGATCAAAGGTACCATCCCACCTTTATCTAACCTCTGCCTCCATCGCTGAATCACGAAATAGAAGCCCAGAGCAATTTAGGTTAGACGAGATCTCAGGAGGTCGTCTGTTCCCACAGCCCACCCACAGCAGGGCCGCTTTAATGTGGGATCAGGTCGTTCCGGGCCTTGTCCAGTCCAGTTCTGAATGCCCCCCCAGCACATCCAAGGACATTTAAAAACACACAGCAATGCCAACAATTGAACTTTGCTAGCCTCTGTTCCTTCTTGGGACAGTGGTGCGATGAATAAAATTAGTTACTACTGGGGTTTTTTTGGTTGTTGGGGTTTTTTTCTTGGGGGTGGACAGGGGAGAGCAGGGTTTTGATGTGTGTTTGGGGTGCGTTTTTGGGGGGTTTTTTTGTTTGTTTGTTTTCCCTCAAATTCTGGCATGAAAAGAAATGCATCTCATTAGTTCAATCCCATTCCTGTTAAAAAAAATTGCTTCGAATTGCTTTTCTCTCATTTTAGGTCATGTCGTGTTACTGTGGATTGTCACTACAGCTAACTTTAAAATATCTTATCCCATCACCTGAGTATACTCTTAAGTATGAGCTTTGGTATGGCTGCATCGTTTTTATATACCAGAAACATTCATCCCAGATTAATGTTTCTAGCCTTGATTAAAAAAAATTTGAAGTGTGATAAACTTTATGCCCATTAACAAACAAAAATTCTGATGAACGTAGATGAGACTAACACAACTAACTTTCCTAACACACCTTTGCAGAATTGTGACATATGGCATGACAGAAAATTTCAGCAAAGCCAGCCACATAATGTAATGTATGTACTAAAATTAATGGAGGACTAAGTGGACTAAGTACTGAGAACACTATCAATCAGCTTTACATCATACTCCTAGAGTATATTTCTATGTGAGAGAAAATATTATTTTCTATTATTGCAGTACCATGATAAAGAATATAACATGATAAAGAGGAAACTTAACTTACCTATTCATTTCTTCAAGGCAGTCTGTTGCAAAGTAGAAGCTCTTTATTTTGGGGTGGCATGCTTTGAAGGCACTATAAAATGAACATAAAGAATAAAAAATACCTTCTCTTTCAAACAGTTTGTCTACAAATACACAAGACTGACCTGCTCTATGATTCTTTAGCATGTTACAGGTTTCACAGGCATTTTGAATCTTCCTGTGGATTGGATGGAATCCATCTTCCAGATGGATTCCTACGGATCTCATTAAATCTACATTTGTGAGCCAAACTGACACTTTGTAAAAATTTCAAAAGCCCTTGAATGACTTAGAAATATAAATATTTTCAATAACTGCTGATGTTGTACATCTAAAAAATTCCTGGGTGAATTGGAAAATCTTGTTGAGTATATCTAAGTACATTGGAGTTGTATTTCCAAAGATCAGCTGAAGGAATGAGTTTGATCCCTCCACCTCTTCTCATACATTTAGATGACTGTGTTTTGTGTCCTACTCAAAGAAATATAGAGGGCTACCAACTTACGTGTTGTAACTGTCTCATATCTTTATTGTAACTTTGATACTGAAGATATATATGAAATTATCCAAATTTTGTTTGATGTTAATAAACGAGGAAAAGAAGGAATATAAAGATGAATAACCAGCCAGTAATTGCATTGAACTGGAGATGACATTTAAAATACAGCATGCTCAAATTCTCTTTAGTCATAAGACTGTAAGATCTCTAGAATAAACTTAAATAAAGGAATGTTTCCTAAATTTGATACAATATATTTTTAATCCCTAATTATAAACTTCATTCAATTTGAGTTTAACAGAAGCAATATGGAAAGTTCTAGGGAATATAAGTGGCACAATTGGTTTGTATGGAAATAGATAATAATAAAGATGTTCCTCAAATAGTCTTAACTCTTTAGTCACTTCTAATTCCAGCAACTGCTTTGTCAAGTTACTCTAAAACCAACCATATCCCAAGTACTTTTCATCTTAATCTACTAATTTTTGCTGTGTTTTTCTTGCAATCAACACAAGTCATCAATAGTTAATGAGTCTTCATCTTCCACCTAGTAAATAACAGTTGCCAATATTTAAATTTAAACCTTAGTTTTACTGTTTCATTATAATACGTGGTCAATTCTATGTATCTCACTATTTTCTTTTATTGCACAGTCTGTTCTCACAGATAGCTTTCGATTCAAGAAGTCCTAGCTGATTGGGTTCCCCCCCCACCTTGTGGTGATTTTAAATTTATGCAAAGGTTAATTTATAGAGTGAAGTTCTTTGAAAAGTGCAAGTTAAATTAGAAATCACTGGAATAGTTCCAAAAGCGTATCACACCAGTTTTAATTTTAAAAGTCTGTACTGTTTTACTTGTGTAACTAGTACAATATTAGTACTATAATATACTATATTCTTTGCCAATAATTTGACCTGAGGTATGGGATAGCAGCGAGACAGTCGGTGGCTGTAAGCCGCCACTGCTCTGTGCGTTGCTAATATTCCTTCTCCTTCCTCAAATGTCAACTCCCTCACCAGCCACTCGGCCGGTGCAATCCAACTCCGGCTGATTTCAGGAGACGAGGTCCGATTCTCACTTTAGGCTGGCTGTATACAGACATCACTGCATTGCATTGTAGTCTATTCAGGCTACATGCATGAGGTAATAGTCAAGCTCAACATCTGACAGCATGGCTGATTATAGTTCACATAAAAATGCTTTTTATTAATGCTTTTATATGGTATAATCCCCAAGATCTCCCTCTGTTGAGCATTTATTTGAAAACTGCTAAAAACAATAATCATATTTTTAACAAAATTTTTGTGTGAATATAATTAAAAGGAGTATTGCTCTCAAGGAAACCACAAACTCAGAGCATTAAAGACTATTATTTTGATTAGTTGGCAAATGTTAAAAAGACGCCACATTATCATTTGTAACATTTATGCTAAAATACTGACATTTATATGGTAATTACTAGATGTAAGAATTAGATTAGGAATCATTACACATGGCATTATGAAGAACCTGTGATGCAACGTTTGCGCTATTAATAGCTTAAGTGCAAATGAGTGTCTTATTAATTACTATGATTTATTGCAGTTTTCAGAGACAAAAATGAAAGCTGAGGTAGCTTCACTTGGGCACATTGATTTTCTTATATATATATTATTAATACAAATGCATACAGTAACAGGCTTTCCTCATTCTACAGAAGAATGAGATAACAGCAGAGTTGTGTTTATGTGCAGTTTCTTTTTTCATGAGATTAGAGGTACATTAAGGGTAAGTTTACCTTTGCACAGAGGGTCATCATAAAACATCTTAATTCCAGAACAGAAGACTTGAGAAATATTTAAGTATTGTTTTGGCAACTGGACATTGTTAATGTCAACTGCAGATCCTCATCTCCCTCGCTGCTTGTATTTGCAAAAGAATACAGCGAGTACATGGGAAATCCCGAACAGGGAGGAAACTTTGCTGATGTCCACTAGATGGCATACGCTTGTTAATTATATCTACCGAACGGGAAGATTTTAATGCAAGAGATTTTGATCATTCTATAAATGTAGTTTTACGTATACTCTGATCAAGTTTATTACGTCTTTTGCCCGAATAGTATAGTATGATTTTGGTGTCAAATATTCTTATCATTCTTAGTCTCCTTAATGCAGAACTTTTTACTCCCCTTACGCCAGCTGAGTACCAGCAACTCCGACTGCTCTAGCAAAACAGATAGCTGTCTGTAAGAAATGAGAAATAGTTCCTTATATGTCTTTATACACACACATATATTAAAGTGTTATATTATACACTGTTAATTACACAGTAATTAACAAATACTATACCTCCTTACAGAAGTTCCTTATAGAAAATTTTGAATACTCAAACATAAAGACATTACTAAACAAACAGTACTGCATGGTTATACTATTTAAGCATGATACGCTAGTTTCATGGATGTATTTGTCGCTGCGATGTCAGCACACTGTTTTCAGTTGGTCTGAACTCTGTGCATCATCTCCACTTTCTAGTGTTCCATTTGCCTAACCGTTTTCCAGTTCTGAGATTTAAGTATCGGCTTGAATTGGAGAGGATTATGTGGTGGATCTAAAAGATTCTAATCCTTGATTAATCCTGTTAGTATATCACATGATGGAGTTTCTGCTTATAAATAGGATTATTTTCCTAGACAGGAAATTTACATACATAAAAGCATTAAGAGCCAATACTGGGGTTTCAAAGTCAACCCTTTAAAAGTTAGAATATGCCAGAGTTAGCATGATAAACAGAACTTAAATTTGGTTGCACTATGCTCTTGTAATGTGATACAATCTATGATTACTTATTTGAATATTACGTACTCACAGGAAGCCCACCTCAATTCAGGTCCTGAGAGGGGACTTGCTAGAGAAGTGAAACAGGATTCTGCAACATGTAAATCTACCTTCTGTAGGACTCCTGTCTCAGTTGTTACGGAATTTGTGAATGTGTCATAAAACGCAGAAAGAACAAGAATTTTTTCAAGGGTATGCCAGTTAAATGCTGCAGGTCTTTCTGCTTATGCAAAGGGGTTCTCACGTGCTAAGTCACAGCAAACAGGCTTAATAACTGCTTACTACATGAATGTTCCTTAATATCTTTTTGCCTGATATTCTGATAATTTACTGAAATGGTGAGCACTTACAGCTGCAATAATATATTGTACTGGTACATATTTACATGCTCTGAAGAAAACACGTCTTTATTGTTATGAAGTGGAAATCTCAATTCAGTGGAAACTTTTGATTTAAATGTTTTGCAGTTCTGTTTGTAGGCTGGAAAACATGACAACGAATCCATCTTCATCTCCCAGAAGTGTCACAAAGATTATTATTAGGGAAGCATTAGATACACTAGCATTAAGAACTGCAGAAAAGTCTCCAGGGAAATAATTCTCGAGGTATAGAGAAACATGAGCAATGCAGAAGAATAATATGTATATTTTTACCTTTGGCTTGTTTTGGAGGGCCCCAAACTGGATGCAAGCAATCTAGATGTGGTGTAATGAGTACCAAGTATATGGGAATAATCACTTCCTTCACTTATTGGCTGGACTCCAGTTAACACAGCCCAGGAGGCTGTTAGCCTCCTTTCCTGTGGGGCCTGCTGGTGGCTGAAGTCTGGTTTGCTGTCTACCAAGACTGTCAAGTTCATTTCAGAAGAAGTAATAAAAATTACTGAAAGTGTAGCAACCTTTAAGATATAACTTCATGCCTACCTATACTATATCAATGACATTTATAAAGAATTGTGACTGCACAGTTTCAATACAAAGTGCCAACAGTATGGCATATGGTCTCATAAATTTAAGACATAAATTTGCATTAATTATGCAATGAAAATTTTCACTAGGTGGAGATTTTTGAAAGTTCAGGCAAAGCACTAGTTAACAATGATTAATTATATATGTAGTTCCAGTAATCTTTAGTCTTGTGGATCAACTTCGTCATGGGACATTATAATTATCAGTATCTTTGAAAATAACACAATATTCATCTCATGTCACATCACACAAAAACTTAAATAGCTAAGATTTCTAATACAGTATGATCATTTTTAATCATGAAGATGCAGGTGTGGCCTAAAAGCAGTGGAAAGTTTTTCAGTGTCAACGCAAGAAACCTCCTCTTGCAGGGACAAGGTCATTCTACATCCAAATATAGCCTGGAGAGCTAAACCACTCTGAGATAATGCCATGATTTGTATAATAATCAGGGTACCTTCATTAAATGCATTAGTGAGGCAAATCATCAAACCAGAATAATGCATTCAATTACTATATACTCATGAAAGCTTTCTTAAGGCTATTTCATTCAATGTATACTATGGACATCAGTAACAGTCATTCTATAAAACAGCATTCTCCATCTGACAGAAGAGTGGAAAAGACAAATCTATTCATTATTCTAGTAAGACTTCAAATTCTTTTGTTCAATAAGGTTTGAACATTTCACCTTGATGGTTCTGAAAAATAACAGAAATTTGAGGCAAAATCCAAGCTGAGTCCCAAAATGTTCTTAGTTTTGCTTTTGAGAGAGCTAAAAGAAAACTAACAGTGTGATTTTAGCTGGATTTCTTTGTGCACTAAAATACTGACCATAATTTTCAGGCAATTTTAATTTAAAAACAAATGAACGTACCAAAAAAAAAAAAAAAAAAAAAAAAAAAGGAAAGAACTAGGTTTCTTTCCCCTGTCCTTATTAACTGTCAAGGTAACTGCTTTACTGGCTTTTGCATTAATGTTAAAATAGACTCAATCATACAGAAGAGTGAGTAAGAGCACAGCCAGATTTATATTTTCAGATTTCAAGCTTGCAATGAATTTTAGGTTACATTCCAGCACCCACTAAACCCCCACTATTAAATGAAAAAGATATCCTAAAGTGGAAAGAAGTGAGAAATGATCCTGTAAAATCTGTCTTTAACTAGCTCTCTGAAAAGGAGGCAAGAAAATCCTAACCGAAATGTTGCCCTCTAGCCTAGCAGAGAGAAGAATGAAGTGCGAGTTCGAATGTTTCCAGAATATGCTGGGTCAAAATGGGTTACCATCACCTTAATTTTATTTGTAAAAGGAATGCAGAAGAATCGAACGACAGAAGTTGTCCCCGGGCTCACCAGAACCATTAGCTTTTCAGTGGAACGAGGCAATGGCAGTCAGGCTCGGTCCCGTCCCCGGTACGGCAGCGTGGAAGGGGGTAGGTAAGGGCAGTAGAAGGGCGCTCCTGGAGGCTGTGGGCTCCAGCTGGCTGTACGCCAGCAGGGCCCTCCATTCACATATGCTGGATATACCGAAATGTAAGCGAGCGTAACGGTGGATTTACTTTCTCTGCGGTTTTCAGAGCAGCAGGTAAAATAGTGGCAAATGTAAGGTGTAGGTTTTATGATGGGGGAGATATAAAAATGGTAGTGCGGGAAGGAAGAAACTGAAGGGAAATTCAGCCCAGCGAACAAAGGGAATACTACTAACATCTTCATTATACTTTTACCTCTGGACCTACCTCTTTTTGAAAGGATTCAAAGCCTGAAGGTACTCAGTTTTCAGTAGTGCGCAAAGTTTTAGTTAATCGGACTTTTCCCTGTGCATATACCCTACAGAAATTGTTCTCTAAGAAGTGTTCTGAGGAAATGTGTTCTAATGCTCAGAGCAAAGCTCTGGAAGCTATTTCTAGCTCTGCACAATGACCTTCTGTTTGATCTTGGTTAATTCACTGAAATTTGTTAAGTGTTTTATATCCTAACAAAAGGGTATTATTTTTCCTGTATTTTTGTTCAATATCATTATTAATATCTACTCATTCCTCAGAGCAATTTATAGTGCTCTGTTCATGTTTAATTTCTATAGTGATACCCTCAGCTGAAAGGAGTAATAGAAGTATAAATGCACAGTCTTCTAATTCTCAGACAGACGGTAATAATACCTCCAGACAAGAACAAGCAATTGAAGAGGTTTGATTTTCTGATGAGTCGTCTCTATTGTAATTCATATCTTCTGTATTTTTATTGTACAGATGTTCATAGTTGTAAGACTTGTATTCCTCAGACCAAAACTGCATTTAGTCATAGCAAAAGCACGACAAAAATTCAGGATGCTTAGTTATAACTAGGAAAGCTTTAGTAAGAGAGTATCTTTAATGCTATTCTATGTAGCAGCAAGTTTTAAAAATCTAGATGCAGCATACAGAAGACACATGCAAATAATTCAGGAGATACCGGCAAAGTGCTGGTCTCAAAGCATTAGAATTGTTTTGTTAAACCTGCTGTTTGACAGCTATGAATTTCAATCCCAACACTCCTTGTAAACAATTTCCAGTGAGTGTCTGTTATTAAATATGCCTTAAGGGTGGCAAACCTTAGCATATGCTTTTTACTGGGAGCATAATGCAGTAGTAGCAATATGCACATAAGCAATAATGCAATGTTCATTTTGCATACGGAACCTAAATATTTTAGCAGTTGAGAATAACACAATATTGGGTAAGTAAGCTTCCTTCATAAAGGAGAAAATGGAGATTATATTCACCATCCCTTGTCGATAGTATTTCCTATGGTAATTGTTTCTTGCACACTTGATTCTTATCAAGATGACCAAGCTGAACCTAAGAAAGTTTTATCTCTTGGCTAACATATTCATTATTTTTTGCTTTACTTATTTAACTGAAGTTGTAACTGGGCTATCTGGAAAGCTGACCAAAGAGTCATCCAATTCTTTGTAAGACAGTTTATGGAATTTACATTAAGTTCTATCTTTTATAATAAAGAGAAACACTAAAACTTAAGGCGATCTATTATGTATTATTTACAAATTTCAAGGTTTTCTGTGTAACTTCCTTCTCTAGACTTTGCAATATAATATACTTCCAAGAGTGATCCCTTAATTTATAAACATAACTAACACATTACTTACTGTTTTCTTCTGCATTCGGTTGCTCTATCTATTCTGAACTCAGGTAAACTAATGAATCCTTCTGCTTTTTCGTCCTATCAAAAGAGAAGAGAAAGTGATGGTGAAGAACATAGAGTTAAAGAAGAGAGAAGTGAGCAGTAGCCATTTGGGTCTTAAACTAAGAACAACCATCCAATCAACTGAAATACTGAACATATGTTCCCCATAATGTTTTTACTTAAAAAAATGTATTTACTTCATCATACGATGTCATTAACCTTTATGAATTAACTAAACTGACAGTTTCTTAAAGGAGCTGCAGTCATCCTAATTCTCCTTTGCTGAAGATTACAGAAAACCTTTCAGCACCAAATACAGCACCTAAAATAGCATTCAAGACCAACAACTATCCGAGAAGAATTGTCAGTTTCTTCAGCATATAGTCTACATTTTAAAACGGTTTTGCGGATGCCTCCTTTTAAAGTCACAATTGTGCAGACCATCTGCCCTGCTCATAATAATTGAGGAAGTTCCTATGGCGAGCTCACCAGTGATTAAATGGAAAAGTAAAAACTGGAAAGTATCTCTTGTCACTTTTTGCTTCTTTTGAAGTAATTTACCAGGAAAAGCAAGGAGATGTATTAACACCAGTCAGATTTCTGAAAAGTATTAGCAAATGTACTATGAATTACGGCTTGGCTGTAAACAACAGACTGAAAATCAGTGGGACACATAATGACTACCACCTTGCATGTAACAATGTCAAACAAACAAAACATACAACACACAAAACCTGAAGCCCTTTATTATCCACAGCCTGAAACCATACTGTTTTGAGCTGACAAGAAAATAATAAAACTGAGGATAATTCTGCTAGTAAAACTGTCCTCTTGAAGAAAATGGGAAATATGTACTAAAATATCAGCAATCAAAGCAGGCTGTACACAGACAGTTTAGATCAAGCACTGAGACTCAATGCATACAAATGGAAGAATAGCAGTCTAACGATTTTTGGCTTCTCCCCTCCATTATTTTTTCCTACATATATGCAGATTGCACAAGCGTAGGCCCGGTAGTTTTCAATAACATTTCGCCAAGAACAGCGTTTTACACATGAGAAACTGCAAACTCCAGACTAATTCAGCAAAAAGCAAAAGGAACATCTATATAAGAATAACTTTCAGATAAAGACATCTACAAATTCAGATTTTCACATCTGCTTCACATAACGCGTAACTAACATGAATGGTTACACTGTATACATCCCCCCACACAACTGAAACTAGGGAGAGCTGCATGTGCACACTGTGTTACTCCAAATAAATACTATCTGTGGAAAAGTATTAACTACTGACTTATTCATTTCTTTAAGAGTGCCATGAACATCTGCTATTTTATTAAGCTTGGACATGGACTTTGGAGACTTTAAAAAATAATTTCAGTTGAAATATTTACAGCTAGAGCAACCCAGACCTGGCAATTAAAGTGGCAGCTCACTAACATATCCTACCATGTAGTAAAAATGGACTTTTTTCAGAAGAATTATAAAGCTTAAGGTTTAATTTTTGGCCTTCTCCAAACATAGAGTATACTTACATTCTGGTTTGTGTACCAGTATAAGGATGAATCCTTCAGAATAAACCAGTACTTTTTCCATTTCTGTGTGAAATAACCTTTGGCATCCTTCTTCTTCCATAGCCAGCCTTCACAATCTCCATGCCCCAAGTCTTTGCAGGAAATTCGTCTTCTGCTCCCACTTGTTAGAGAGCTCCCTGGGAATGCGACAATAATGTGAGACATCTCACTGAATTCTTCTCAATATAAACACACTACTAATTTTTAATGATGATTCGATTTGAAATCCTTCAAGCCAAAGCCTCTCCAGTTTTAGGGAGAGGAGAATGAATGAACAGTTTCCAAATTCAACAGTGCTCTGAAATTCTGGTTTCAGCATGAATACAAAATAAAAAGGGCCTGTTTTAGGTAGCGGTTTATTTAATCTGTAGAGGGTTCATTGCTCTTATGGCTGCATTTTTATCTGATTAAGATGGGCATCATCATTCCAAAGGAAAAACGTATTCATTTAGCCCTCAATCTGAAACTCAGAGTATGACATAATCTGTCTACAGATGTAAACACTACCTATTTCGTATACCTTCTGTTATTACTTTTAGTAAGAGAAGGCCTGTCAAACTCTGGGAATTTTTTAACTCAATTTTTATAGTCAATATTTATAGTCAATAAAAAAGAAAGATCATCCACTTCCATAAAAATGCACATGCTTACATTTCTTCTATCCTGAATTTAACAGCACTACAATATTTTAACTTTACTGCATCCTGTTTAAAGGCACAGCACCAGGGAAAAGTGTTGTTGTTGTTGTTCTTTCAATACATCCTAACTGAAAGGCTTAAAATTTTAGTGTGCCTTGTAAATATCAATAAGAACAATTTCTTTCTTAATTATGGTATCATTTTTCCTGAAAAAGTCTCTATAGCAAATATCCTTAAAATATTAGACAATTTTCTGTGAAAAAAACAAGTATATATTGCTACAAGAATTATATTTGTCCTATAGCTGTGAAACAGCGAAGAAATTTAGGTAACATCAAAACACCATCCTTTGCTCTGCAACATTCCACAACCAAGTTCTTAACATTTTGCTCTTTTTAGAATAAGATACTGTGCTGTGTCCTGGTCAGGTTTAAAAGTATTAAAAACGTATAGTACAATAAAAGGAAAATTTCCATAGAAAGGAGACTAAACCAAGAAACAGACTAAAAAGAGCTAGCTGGCCATATACTTTCATAAGAATTTATTATGCTGTAACTATTTTTCATAAGTTCATTATTTTAACAGTCTCAAATAGGCCATGAACAGATAAAGAAAAACATCAGAAGGAAATGGCAAAATATACAGGGATTACCTTTCTTCTACTTAAGTCAGAGAAAATTTTACCACTGAGTCTAGCCATATTATACCTTATAACACATTTATGCGATATTTTAATTTGGTATTTTACTTCGGTGTTTACTAACAAATTTAGAAATATTTGAATTAAGTTGAACTTTGGCATTTGATCCAGACTACTTATTATCAGAGAAGAAGTCTCATTTTGTAGTTTCAAAATGTTAACTCAAGTAAGTTACCTTTTGACCATTTTCTGCTTTTTACCCTGAGGGAAGCGTAATGGAATGACTGTAAGGAAAAAAAAAAATTATGAAAAACCAATGCAGGTAATAGTAGTAACATGAAACAGCTGGCATTCACTACCACCTCCATGGTTATCTTAGGATCAGTTATCATAGGATCTCATTTTTGTCATTTTTCTCTTCCTACTGTTACGAACATCATAAAGAAAACAACACAGTGCTAAATCTACAAATTAAAATCCCATTTTTCTTTTCAGTTATTAATTACAATAGCAATCAAATCATTAAGGATTCTTCGCATGAATGGTTACACAGTAGTTTGAAAACGAAGGCTATAAACTCATATGAATGATACTTGAAGTTTGTTGTAAGTATACATGAGATATAGATAGTTATACAAATATTCATTCAGAAAGAAATATCCATCACAAATATTATACAGTTAATGTATAAAGTCACATGTTCTATTACATGTTGAAGTCACATTCTTTAATTGTTTCCAACCATAGGAAACAATTAAGTTTGTTAGGCTGGTAGGTTGACAGAATAACTCTGAGGAGAAAAAAAATATCTTTCTTTTGTGGCCACATTATAAAATCATTATAGATTCTTAAGAAAAACCTAAAAGCATCTCATTATGTAGACCTTTTAAAAACAGGGATACTACTCAAAAGATGATAAGGATTTACCTCAAACATGTAAATGGTAAGTGAAAAATTACAGGTCAACATGATGACGTAGCTGCCTGCCTGGTAACTGATGCTGCCATTACCAGCAGAAACACCAGCCGACGTCCACAGCGTGCTAAACCAGCAGATCGGGCACAGGGTAGCATAGAAAGGGCCATCTGTTTAATTTTCTTGATTTTACCTTTGTGACAGGTAACAGTCAGCTCAGCACAGGGCCTAGGAGAAGGGCCCCTCAGTCACTGACGGGGATGTCTCCATGCTGCCTTAACTAGTGGTATGACTACAGATAATTACCTTTTGCCAGAGACCATCTAACTGCTTCCCCTACCTGAGGGCAGCTCCTCAGCATGCGGTCAAAAAGCAAACACATGCCTCAAAAGTCCATATCAACAACTGTGGTACAACAGATTAAATAAGTGTTTAAATGTCACGATATTAAGGTTTTAAATAACTGAGGCTTATAATTAAAAAATTATTTAAATTAATACTTAAGATAATGAAGGATTACAGCTTAAGCACTACAGAAAAGCAACAGCTGAAAACAGGACTCCAACTATGTGAGAGGCAGTTTTATTTTAAATAAAAGTGGAGGAGGGCAGAGAAGTTTTGCACACGCACAGCCCTATTTGTAACCCTTCTGCAATTTAGCCAGTGTACAGCATTGAACAGCATGAACATTTTCTAGTGACCTGCAGAAATCAGCAATTCTTGACTCCTGAGAGCACTGACTCGAACACAAGCTTTCTGTGTTCTGTTTATCTCAGACTGCTCTCCCAGTCAGTCCCAGTATATGGCTGCTTGACGACAATATTGTAATTCTGGCAGGTGACAAGCTCTGTAAGTGTATGTGCATTGTATCACCGAAAAACAGTACGTATTTGCCATTTAACTTGATAGCTGCAAATTTATCTCTTTGTTTTGAGCACTAGAGAAGACAAAGATTAATGCTTGCTCCTGTGCTATAAGAAATGTAGCAAAAAAGTCAGAAAATAAAAAACCAAAAGTCTGTGACAAAGTATTAATGATGCACAGCAACACTGGGGGTTTTTAACGATGTACTGCAAGCCACAGCAGCAGTGTTGGTCAGTCATCTCATGGCAACTGTGGTGACTGTGATTGAAACAATCTGTTCAATGTTCCTCTTTCCGCATAAAAACACATTAGGACAGAGCAGGTATCTGTTTCTGAAAAAGAGATCACCAAATTTGTCCACAATTGAGGCTAAAAAAACATTGTGATGGAATAAAACACTATAACTAAGTCATAGTTTTCGCATGTGATGAAATTTAAAGAACTGCAAGAAAAAGGGAACAACTGAAGGATATACTCATTAGGATACTCATCAGAAACAGGTATGCCTCATTTAATAGAAAAGTTTTTAAAATAATGAAAATACAAGCACAACAAACCAAGTAGAGCTGAAAATATTAGCTCTTCTAAAAACATAAGTTAATTAGTCTTACTGTGTTTTGTTTATGCACACATACAATGTATTCAAAGCAAGAAAACTAGAGAAAGTGAAAGGTTTGCAATACTTTGGGAATCAGTACTTAATTAGCACAGCTAACTTACAAAATTCAAGCTTCATATTCTGAGAGATAAAGAAACTACTATATAATTAACTTTGTGGTAAATACTGTAAGAAAACAGTCAGAACTTGCAACCCAAAAATGACTCAGAGTTGCTATGGGAAACAGACAGATGATGTGAGAACAAACTGTGGTTGTCAGCATTTAAAGTCTCATCTCAAAACCACAACACAAAGTAGAATGTGAGACAAAATGCACGCTCTCCCGCCCCTACCCAAAAAGAAGCACACCACGGGGGAAAAAAAAAAAAAAAAGATAGAATTGAATCTGTGCTACATGAAGCTAAATTAATGAGACCTCAACATAATCACAGTGTAGTAGTAGGAGTGCTGTCATAGAATCACCAAATGAAGTTATGCTGTGCTTAAAAAATGCCCGGGAGGCTAGAGATTCAGTTACCTGTCAGGAGGAAGGGAACCAAGCCTATCAGTGCAAAACTGGTGGCATGTACCGCTACTATTTTGAACCTTAGGAGTTTTTAAGGAAAAACATTAACAAATTCCAAACACAGCCATCAGTGCCTTCACTAGCAAAGTACCCAAATCATCGGGCACATAGTGCTGATTTCCTTAGATTATGTGTACTAGATTATTTGCAGTACCAGGATCCCAGGGAACAGCCACAGGTCGAAGTGTTTTCCAGTGGCGGCAGCAGGCAAGGTAGGGATTGGCGGACAGGGGCTGCGTACCAGTATGCGCAACTGCAGGTTTTCACAAACTGGAGAAAATTTAGTCATACATCTTCCGCTGTTGTCACTGGTCTTCAGCCTCGTTTTGTAAATATTTCAGAGGCAGAATGACACCTGGCAACTTTCAAAAGTTATTTAGCACCTACTTAGTGAAAAAAGTGCTAAGTCAGAATGAAGAAACAGGCATTCTATAAATGAAGGTTCTGTTGTTTGTCCTTTGCATGAAATATTTCCAAAATACTAAATAATATAACGATGTCTAGAACTTTTCCATCTAAGACCTTCAAAACTGGTACCACAAAAATCTTTGAAAACCTTAATCCCATATCTCCCTATCATAGTATTCATACATTTAAATATCTTAAGAGTTTTAAAAATTTTCTTTACCTTCAGGGCAACCTTCTCTCCAGAGGTCCATTCCAACCTAGACATTTTCTATGATTCTTCTTCTAAAACCAGTACATACTTTAGAATACATACTAAGGTCCCTACTAAACTTAACCAGAAGTACTGCATAGACACTGACCTGCTGTTGTTGGAGTAGCCAGTTTTCTGAAAATGGAAATTATTCCTAGCTTTTATTTTCAGATGTTTCATAATAGAGACAAATTTCAAGGTTTGTGATATATTAAGTATCTTTTATATGACAATTAATTGAACTGTTGGGAATTTTTTGGTTTTTTAAAGTGCATTTATAAATCATTACCTTCCTCATTGATGTGCTTCCTTGATGGTCAATGGCAGAACTTGCATATCTAGGACAGAGAGGAAGATTGCTATCAAAAAACTGCAGAATAAAATTATAAAGCTGAATAAGTAGTGCATATACACTCACAATCTATGCATTTCCAAATGTATGCTTATGGAAGTAATCATGTATCAAAGTTATTTAAAATACAGCACTGAAAACAGGAGGCCCTTTGGAAATTTAACCATTGTTTTCAATGAACAGTGCTAATGTTATTAAGAAACACAAAACCATTCTTAATATTCTGATCTGAGAATATCTGGTTCTGATTCAACCACTGGCCTAGAAATACTCAACGCTGATCAGCGAAGATTCAAAAGCGACCAACGCAATTCCTCCCTCCTAACAATCACAGTCTTAGAACATATAAATCATTGGTTCTTTGTTGCAGGGCTAACTCTTATTTCTGCATTACTTTCGGCATCAACATTTAATGCAGGTATAGTGGATTCCTACTGTCCAGAGTAAAATGGGAAAGAAGTAGTATTTTTAAACAGAAAAAAAGGTAGAAATACAAATAAATAATTTAGCAATTTTGTTTTAAGAGTAATTTGCATTTTAAAATGTAACAGCTTACAGATATGTATTTGAGCTGATATTCTGACCTTTAGGAAAGATTCATATGCTTTTCATATTTTGTAAAGTTGGTTCTTTCCCACGTCATTACAGAATCAAATCAAGGATAACCCAAATTGCTTAGTATGTGTCTTCCTTTGAATTACTTTTTGGGTATCTTAACTTTAGCAATATGTAAGCACATGTATAACCACTCAGACATTAGTAAGTATGTAACTATCAGGCCAAATTTGACATGACTGCCAGATAAGTTTGCCAAGTACAGAGAAAGTCTAATATCTTCTTTTGTTCTGTTCTTTCCCTACCACCTCCTCTTTCATATTCTGGAAGCACTTAAAACCAGGAAATTAATGAAGACCACAGCTATTTAGCATTTAACTAGAAACTTTAGATCGTCAGAAAAACTGTAATATTTTTGCAGTACTGATATCCTAACAGTAATTTCTTGGCAATCCTGATGTAAGGAATGGAAACTCTTAGCAACAAAATGAACACCAAGTAAACTTTCCCAAAGTAACTGCGATGTATGCTCCTGCTGTGGCTAATGTTTAGTCATTATGCTTTTTAACGTCAATATCCCTGCACTAGCGGAACTGGTATACTGGTTAGTTCTCAGAAAGGCTATTGCAGAGCGCTGCTTTAAGTTCTAAATCCCTGGAGAATGTCCAGGTAAAGTTTCACTTTTCTGAAGATGTGTGATTAGTGTCCTGACACAATTACTGCAAAACTTTTCAGGTTACAAAGGCAAAAGCCTGAGATTGTCCCTGTTCAGTAGGCCTGTTCATGAATTTTTCACTTATTAAGGGGACGTTTTCTGCATACCTTTCTCATATAAATACTATGCATAAAATAATTTATCTCTACATAATTAGTAGCAGTTGTATTCCTAAATCCTTTTGGAACACAGCAATAGCGAAGGCTGTTAGGTAGGTACAGGCATAGTAGTGGTCCTCCAAAATTTTTAATAGTGTATAGTTCCGATTCCTTAGCATCAAAGAGGACAGAGGGAAACTGAAAAGAAACTCGTCTGCCTCTCAAGGCAACTGCGGGCAATGCTGTGGAGATTTATGAACTCAGGAGTGTTCTGAAGAGAGGAAAGAGGGAATAAATATTCAATGTCTTCTTCAATAAAGGGGCTATATAAGTTATATAAAATTAGCAGTTAGCTGCTTTTGGTTTGAACCTTCATTCATTAAAACACAATTAAAATTTTTGGTATTCACAGTATCCTGCAGCAAAGGGTTCCATAAGATTTTGCTAGAGGATGCCATGGATACCAAAAATTTACACAGACTTTAACATGCAAAAGAACTATCTATGGTGTATCTGAGCTTTCTCCTGGAGTTCTCTAAAGGCTAGAGAACAAAGCAGGGAAGCATCACCAGAGGCCTTTCCTTATACAATTACAAACAGTATTAGCCCTTGATGGAAACGGGACACTGAATCAGGGTCAACTTTGTCTGATCTAGCACAGAAATTCTTAGACACACAATTTCCCCTCAGGTTTCCAAAAGTAAGAAAAAGGAGAAGTGGGAAAACCTTAAAAATGTGAATATTCTTGCATATGTTGTGTAAATGGAAAAGGAGTGCAAGAATGGGAAGGGAATTGAGGGGAAAAATTAAAGAGGAATAAAAGGATTGTGGACATTTTTAACATATTCCCAAATTCTGTTTGTCATAATAATGTATCTTAAGTCAGCAAGACAGGAAGTGGCATTTGCTCATTTGATGATTTCCACTGCTATTTGAAATCAAATTTACGACTAGAAACTACTACTGCATTGTCAGTTAAAATCATCTATCAGTCCTGAGTCAAAGGAAATTTCCAGACTGCAGTGAAAAGATGGGATGCATAACATTAAAATTAAAATCATAAAAGTTAATAGGCAAGACTTAGAAGTTCCGAGCTGTCTGTAGATCACAAGGATTGAAAGAAACAACTGAAAAACAAAAAAAGTTCAGCTTACAGCATTTGGTAGAGGAATGGACAGACGCCCAAACCGCTGCAAGGCAGATTTCGTCATTAATGCTCCATTTCTGTCTGCCCATGAGAATGCCATAAATGCACTTCGATCCTGCTGGGCATTTCCCCCCTGATTTCTGGTCTGTTTCTTTAATCAAGGCTTTGACCCATCTGGAAAGTGTCACTTGCAATGCTTCCATTCTTCCTCTCAGCCAATATACAATATGAATTATACATCTGTGTTTTTATTTAAAAAGTCCTTAGTCAAGTTTTATTTGCTTCCATGAAAACACGATAATGCATCTCCTTACACTAATCAGACTCTTACCAGCAAAAATGTTGTAAAGTTCTAGAAGCAGTCTGCAGTCAAGCTTCTGAAAGCTCTTCAGAAGTTGGCATCTTATGAAAAGTCAGGAATAGGTGTTCTAATGTACAATTAGCTTAATTTTTTTATTTGGGAACAGTTTTCAACAGTCTCCAGGAGTTTTATTGTTTATTTGTTTGGTGGGTTTGTTTTTTAAAGATTTTATGTCTATCAAATACTCCTCCCGGAATCAAATTATTCCTCAGATATTCAGATCTACAGATGACAAGAAGAAATACTGATCTTCTCTTTAGACAAGTAAATTATCTGTGTGAAAGTGAGAGAACCAATTAATTTAGACACAGAGGAACCCTAGCATGTTGTCTCTTCTCGTTGAAATACTCTGTATCATATTTGGTTGAGTTATTCCTCACCTTTCTTTTTAGGAAAACAGTTGTTACAGAAGTGATAGGGAAAAGAATGAGGGGGGTGGTTTCATTCTTCAGAACTTTGACTAAATTACATGTTGTAAGCAAAAGGAGGCAAATATAAAAAGAGAAGAAGAATTAGAGAAATACAGGTACTAAGAAGCAAGCACAGATCAAGGTTAAATACAATCTCTCTGTAGTCTCAGTACTAGATGCATATTGACTCAGTATTCAGTCAGAATGATGATGCTGAACATAGAGCTAAAGTATAAAGGTTAACAGGAATGAGCTAAAAAAAGATGGAAATAACTTTGACCTAGGTGGAAGCAAAACACTGAGATTTTAAAGGACTCCAGTAAGTGTGGTAACTTCCAACTCTCATCTTAAAGGACATGCGAATGAAGTGCAAGTCTAGTGATAAGATTTGTAATCAGGATTTAAAATGAGGAACAGTGTTGTATGATTAGAAAATAGTAATAAAGAAGCTCTAGAAAACAAGTTAGAATGGAAAAACCTAGAAGTATGGGGGGCAGCAGAAGTACTATACTCCAGTTTAATGTATTTGATAAAAGTTGTAAGAATCAGAATGTAAAGACATACCTACTAAAAGATTTCTAACAAATGCTGAGAATTGTCACCTACCAAATACTGAATATGTGAAATCAACAATGTAGATGCACGCATCTCTGCAGTTTTGCTATCAGAGCAGTTATATCCATTTAAGAGCATCACCAGAACTCTGAGTATCCTGCACTTTCTGTTCACACAAAAATTCCTTTTCTAGTGAACAGAAGTGACTTGCTATTTCTTCACAAAGCAAATATCACTAAGCAAGTGCAAATGTGAGTACCGCCCCCATGTTGACACTCATTCCTCTTTTCCTTTTGAGGAACATGTTTTCATTTTCTGCCATAGAAAGATAACAACACATATTTAATTGTCCCATAAACTCTAGTAAGGAATGGCATTTTAGCTTGTAAAATTTATAGAATATCTACTGAAAATGAGGACTGATTTAAACCAGCTGCACACAAATTAAGCATCTTTTGCATCCATAGGCATCCATAAGCAATGCTCAGAAAGAAGGTAAAATAAAAGAGCCCTTACACATTATCAGTGCTCTTAATTATACCATTCCAATTCTCTACTACCTTCAGGGTTATTAAATCCATCACTAAATGAAAGTTATAACTGTATCAGAACAAACTGATGTATCTTATTAGATTGCTATCATTTTGGCTTCTCCACAGGTGACAGGATAAAAACAATAAATCCCAATGAATGAATCAAGTCTAGAAACAAGGATAATTACTTTGTGTCTTACCTTTCACCTCATCTTTGGTACCTGTAACAGTTATAATCTATATTGTTGACTTTTTTTAAGCTCCTACTCTGGCAGTACTGGATAGGATTAAAAACTAGAAGTAATATAAAATTATTCTAGTTACAACAAACTGCTAATATATATTTACCATTGATTAAACAATTTTAGACATTAATCCTTTCTTTGATTTGTATTTTTTTATTTGACCAAACAGAGCAATCCAAGCTTATCTTCTGATTATTCAAATTTGCAATAATTTTTTTAATCTATGAGAGTTTCCAGTAGGTAAAAAAAGACGACTATTTGCCAGAATATTTACTCCTGGAACAGAGGTAACTGGGTATAAATTACTGGGTAGTGTATTTCCTGTTCTGTCATGGTACAAAATGCTCTGAGCATTCTGACTGGGGACCTATGTGGAATGACTAAGTTGATGCACAGTCCATAAACAGGCTATTTTGAGAGCTTTTCTTCCTAGTCCTTTGCAGGATGGCCCGTTTCATATGGTTACATAAATGTAGGAGCTCGAGTACACAGCACAGATGATCAAGAGAGAATTGCAAAGCTGTTGGTTAAACATTATGGACAACAGTGAAGCCTGCATTTGAAAATATACTTAGTCCCTGCTGCCACCTGGATACTTAGAAGCATATGGCGATTCCAAACAAAGAGAGCTTGAGTAACAGCTCTACTGATCCACAGCAGCTATGAACAACTAGAAAATAGCACCTATCATCCTGCTCTGTTTTACTTAGCAAATACTTGGAAGATGTAAATTTCTAGATGCAAGGGGCATTCAAAGCTCTCTTCAACCTTCATGTCTCACAACCTGAATTACTTCAAGTGCACTCTGGTTGCAGCTCAGGGTCAAGGCCACCATAATTAACTTGAGGGAAAAAAAAATTCAGCATATTAGAAAATACATTTGTGCAGGAAAGCATTGTAGGTACAATGGGAAATTTCCTTATGGCTGGAACATATGAACACATATGTAGCAATTTGGATTTATCTATATGGTCACAGGAATGCATTTTTAACCACCTTGCCTAGATTCATGATTTATATTTAGGTTATTAGAACCTCCACAGCTTATATAACGTATTCCTGTCACAACTAGTAAATTCTCACTGCAAATTAATTATTGAGTATTTTGTAGTGAGATTTGAAATCCCTCCTCAGTTCCATGCTGGATCAGCTACTGGCTCAGAACTAGGCTGTAGGCTATTACTTGATACTTCAAGTAACATCCAGCTAGCTAGCTCAGATGCATCTGTATTGTTCTGCAGTCACTGAAATACAGGTGTATCTGTACATGCAAGGTTGACAAAGCAACGTCAAGACTAAAAGTTATTTTCAAAATATTTATGTCTTCTTACCTCTCCAGCATTAACCACAACTAAAAAAATAATTTCCAAAGCATGCCACTGTGGACATGATTAAAACAATGTTTAAGCATTCATATTTACAAAGACAAAACATGTAATGAAAAAGAACCTGAGCAGCATTTTCACATGGTAACTAAGTGCAAATACTCATAAAAACTGTTTATTCAGCTAGCAGCTGTGCAAAGCATGGATGATACAATTCTTTTGCACCTTCTCTTTCCCTTGCAGACCTGTGTGGCTAGCTAAGCAGAGCAAGATCTTCAAACCCACGGTCTCTGTAATGGTATCACGGTTACGTTACGCACGCATGTCTAGAATCCACAGATGTCAAGGTTTCCTATTACTAGAAAAAAAATTATCCTAAAGTAAAATGAAGATCAAAGAACGCAGTGAATCCTGCTAACATATAGTCAGATGTTTGCAAAAAAGCTGCATCAGCGACTACATGTTAGATACTCATTACCCCTTTCTCATCTGTGAAACAACAACAAACAGGGTAAAGTGCTTCCGGTGAGAAGAAAAACAAATTGGCTGCTTCTTCAGGAACCATTTAATTTAGCTTGCCTTCCCAAAACATCAGAACACTCACATTCAGTGATTCCACCTCCAGTTGCAGAGTGTAATTTCCTAAATCATGACACCTGCTCAGACGTGGAGTCACAACTTGCCTGTAGCTGCCCTACTTTTCTAGCCACAAGACTGCTTTAAAAGTAGAGCTCAGGTTTTTCTGTATTATCTGCCAGACAGGGGCAGAGTTTAATGTGCGTATGGACAGGATCTTATAATGAGGGGTATGGGTGCTCTGCATGGATGGTGAAAAGTCCAGCTCTGTGCATCGTGCTGGGCCAAATATGTGATGTAGATGTGCCAAAAGAGTTTGGAAGAAACCAGAGTTGTAATGCAAAGATACCTAGCTTTTATTCTGCTCAAGGCTAGCTAAAAAAAAGCTGCTAGACTTGCTTTACATTCTACTCATTCGATGAGTTTAAAAGCTAGATATTCATAATAACATTCTGCAGTCTTGTATTTCTCACATAGCTGCTAGTGTTTTCGGTATACATTCCCTGCAGTACATTCTAGTACGTGCAAGAAACATTCCTATTCTGGTTTGGGGCTTTTTTTCTTTTTTTAAACAAAGGATGCAATCATACCCTGGAAACTCAATAGGCAATTGGGTTAACTATCTGAAATATTTTTATTTTGGTTTAAGCTGTTTAAACCACTTAAAAGAAGGTTACTAGGAGCAAGAAGATACAACTCTGACTCTTAAAATATTTTTCAACATATTGAAAAGATATAATAAGGTTATGTTTTGGACCTGAAGTTTAAAATGTGCAGTAGAAGGATTAGGAAGGGGAAAGTCATTCTATAAAAGAATATAAAATAGCCTTTTGCTAGAATATAAAAGAACAGCCTTTGCTAGAATACAAAAGAATAGCCTTTTGCTATGAAAGTTTGCCAAAATTTCATCAAGTCATATGTCCCTGGAAAATATCTCTTGGCAGATGTCCAGTAGAGACTTGTGTCCTGTCCACCAAGGATGTTCCATCTGGATTGTAATGTCCCTGCCAAACTGAGCATGTGCAATCCACTCTGAATTACTAGGCATGCTTTGCTCTATGAAGAACAAAATTCCTCTGCCACTCTTCCTTGTGGCTGCAACAAACTGTGAGTGTGGAGAAAGAAGACAAAAAAGGGGTGAGAAGTACAACTTTTTTTTGGCAGGGGCCTGCGATTTCTTTCTGTTGCAGAAAGTCAGATAGGAAGGACCTGAGGGAGGGAGCAATGGAATGAAGAAGGGTGAGAAAAGGGAGTGACAAAAAGTAAGGTGAAAGAAGCGTGAGGGAAAACCAGGACAATAGCACCTGGCATGAAAGAGTTGGGAGACTAAGCGAAAGCAGTAAAGACGTAAGATTTACAGAAAACAGTAAGTTCTTAAAACTTCAATACAAGCGGTAAGGGCAAAAGTTGAAATCCAATTGTTAGTTAAAATGAGACTGAGAATGACACACTTTTCCCCCTGTGTAACCCCTGCCTTACACAAGATGGATACTGCTTTGACTCTGAATGGGAAGGAAATACTAAGCAGGACTATACTTAATTCATCGTAAAAATAAGAACCTACATTTAGCTGCGGTAATGGATGATGAGGTAACGGACTACTAAAATGGCAGCAATGGAGAGACAAGACTGTCTTTTCTAAGGTGAAGAGAAATTTACCCTAGAAAAAGCCTTTCAAACTCCATCTTTACCTCACTTTCATCGGTGATAACAGTGCTACTCAATTTAGTTGGATGCCATTTTAAACATGCACTGCGCCCTACAACTGGGGAAACATCAGTAAATTCTTACCATTACAACTGCCTTTGAAATGAACTACGATGTTTAATACACATATAAAAAGGTAAAAATGCTGACAAACCTGAGAAATCAGGCACGAGGTGACTTGTGTTTGGTGATCAACTAATAGGTTGTACCTCAGACTTCTAGCTGTGATGTAGTGGTATTTATACCATTGAAGAAAATCATCAATTGTAAATCCTTTAGATTGGTGAAAGCACTCTAAATATAATTAATTATTTTATATTCAGTGCATGGTTTAGCTTCTTAAATAGGTTTAGGCCATATATAGGATGAAAAAATGTATAAAACAATAATTATCTGTATGAACAGATTCCAATTAAGCTCAATTATGATGTACTATGATACCCAAATATCTGTTATTTCAAACTTATTCTTTTAATACGACTTATTGGATGCAACTAGAATATGAACATACTTCACCAGATAAACTGCAAAGGAAAGACAGACAAAATCACTATTTTATTCATTAGAATTAGTTGATTACATTCAAACGTAAGGGACAAACTGAAGTTCCCATTCTCAGTATTTATCAAATACAAGCCACAAATATAAACAGTAATTTTTGTACAGACTGAATTAGCAGGTAGATGTTCATTGAAAAATTCTGCCTGTTACTTCAAAAAATCATGCTAGACATGCATTGTGCTTTTCATCCTCGGGGTGATTCTGAAATACTAAATTTCAAAAGTAAAAAAATAGAAAGAAAAGAAAGGAAAAAAGGAAAAAAGAAAGGGAAAAAAAAGGATGGGGGAAAAAAAAAGGATGGGGGTAAACATCTACCACTTTGTAGTAGTATAATTCCCTGCCCCTCCAGTAATCCTTAATAAACATACATCTGAAGTATTTTTTCAACCTTTGTAATCTATATTTATATTAGATGTTACCAAATGAAAGTTAGGACATTTACAAAATTATATTAATGCTAATATCACTAAACCCTGAAAATTTATTCCTCAAATATTGCAACTAAATTTCTAAAAGTAAAAAAGTGAATATAATCCATAGATAGATTATGTATATATTTAAATACAGTATAACAGAAGTAATTACCTTTCAGTATCTCCACTGACGGTGTCCCCTGCTCTCTGTAGAAGAAAAACAAATAGTATTAAGCACGACTAAAGATGATACTTCCTTGGTGCACTCAACATAGTGGTATCTGCAGCAAAAGAAGTCACAGAAGTAAACCACAGTAGTCATTCTGTAACTAAGGAAAAGGAAATGGAAAATTTATTTCAATTTCTAACTATAAGTTATTTCACAACAAAGATCATGTTTAAAGCAACTTGCATCTGCACTTATAAAATAGTTTCAGCTGCTGTATAATTGTGACCAAAGATCTTTAAAACAAGAAGGGAGCTAAAAATTTGTTAGAATGTCAATGTTTGCAAAAATGTTAGTATTTGAAAGGGAATTTAAGTGTAAAGGACAAATATTACAACATAGAATACAGGTTTTCAGAAGAATGAACTGTCATCAAAACTTTCTTTAATACCATTCTTACATAGCTCTACCTAACTTGATTTACAACACTGGTTATTCCTCTGAGGTTTGGAAATGAATATGTCTTTTAGTAGCAAGTGATTCAGGATTAGAAATAAAATCTCCAGACTGCTTTTGTTACTTTAAACCAAGCTTTATGATGGAGAAGTTTTCCCACAGTTAAACAGTTTCTCATCTTAAAGTTACAAAAGCGTATCTTTTAAAATTAATATGTATTTGTTTATAAATGCAGAAATCTGCACCTGAAAAATCTTTGAGTATATGCTTTCTGAATAACCAAATAGGAAACAGATTATTTTTTGTAAGTATAATGTTCGTGTTTTAACATCACTGCTTTAGGCATACAGTAAGATATTTAATCGCACGTGACTTCAGAGAACAGTTACAAAACTGAACTGCCTGTTGCACATGTAAGACAGGAAGTCTGCTGGGTCTGTTTAACCACATGGCTATAACATAGGTATATTCTAACAGCATGCATTTCTAAGAAAACTTTAAAATGTTCAGGGGACAGGCACACATTTTGCCACCTCCTTCCTTCACGTATCCCCCTGGTGTATCCATATACAGGATCATTTATCATCTTTCACCATGCTAGTTCTACTACAGGTAGTAGATGATTTGCCACTTGAAGCAGGCGAAAAACCCTTAAGTGACCAAGTTACCCTGGTAATAACTAATAAGTTTGGAGGGGACTGATGATACCAGAGTAATGTTAAAATATCTCAGGAGTCTTGTTTGTCACCTGCTTGCATGTAATAAGACTAGTTACCTAACATAAGATCAGAAAGACATTTTCCCTGCAGTGGGACCATGAAGATCTACACAACTACTTTTTCTTCTTTTTTTCTTAAGCATTCCCGTTATCCAAACCATTCCTTGTATCCAAAGGAGAATCAGCCTGCCGCAGGAACATGGTGAACATACAGTAGGATTTTTAATGGCAAAGATTTATTTCCAAACTATCAAGCATATGAAGGTACTGACAGTCTATATAAAGTCAAAAGTGGATCACTAAATCAGTACATGAATTTTCATAATGGTCACTGTAATGATCATAGGGCTGAAAATTAAAGAATGGTAAGCACGATTCCTGGTTTTGCAGCTGGTACATTCTACGACATGTTTGTTTTGAATAAAACGTTGCCACGGTTAACCCACACTCAAGCCAGAGACTATGTCATGGCAAGACTGTCTACAAACACAACATAAATGACACACATTTAAAAGTTTTCACTTAAATAGGCTTTACTGTCTCTTACCTTCCACAGTAAATAGGATGCTACAAATTCTAAGAGTAACTTCATTTTCTCTTGTTGCTATACTAAATACTAACCTTTTACCTGTTCTAGTAATTGATTCAGCTAAAATATTCTAGAAAATGTGAGCATCAGAGATGGTTACCATTCAAATAAGAGAACTTACCTGATGAAAAGTAATGAAATGGTGCCCTTACACTTATAAGCAAGGAGTTCTCCTACATACCTTGTTGAAACCAGGCACAAGGTACGAGCTCCCTATCGAGTAACTGAGTACACAAAACTATAACAGGCTTTCTTGAGTGCTATAAACAACTTAATTCTCCCTAGAGTACACTGCAATCTAGCCTAAAAAACCTACAAAAATGAAAATATACCATCTAGAAATATTTATATTTTCTTGAAGCCGACTGTAAGAGATAACAGCATACATCTGAAGGAAAATATCTGTTTGAAGAGTTTCAGTAAAATGCTGCATAAGAAATGTCAGATTTCTGCTGCTGCTAATGCACTATTAAATACAAATGAACCAGTGTGATCTTTCCTGAAAATACTGTGGACAGCCTAGTGAAATATTGTGTAGCCAACTGAGCAAAAGAACTTTGACAGCAGCACTACCCATGCTACTGTTATAAAAATAGAATTTATTCATACTAGAAGGCTCAAAGAATTTCTTCTCATATCCCTCTGCCTTCTAGCATTACTAATTATAGAAACTAAAAGTGGGAATAATAATTTAGTCAGTTTAAGTGTTTCCCATTCTATTTCTTAATTAGTAGAGGCCTTTCTTCTCCAAAACTGCTCCCAAAGTAAAAGCAAAGCATTTCCAAACCAGGGTTTTTTCACTTTTTCTCCCAAATGGGACTCATCCCACACTCCCTTCCCTGACAAAGCTAAAATAATCCTCACTGTTCACACTGTGCCAGCCATCTTCTTTTCATCACCTGTATTACAGATTTTCAGTACCAGTACACAACTAGCCCAGTTACCTACTTCCTTCCAAAAAACCACACAAAGAACACCTATATCATGGGTGATCACCCTGGATCATGGTTCCAAGATCCCTTTTGGTCAGATATATTCCATTAGTACAGCTGTAAACAATTGTTAGGATGTTGTGAACTTGCATATATTAGACTGAAAAAGGCACACTAGAGTGAAATGTGCTTCTGTTAATAAAACATGTTTTTCTAGAGGTCTTCCAACACCACTAATTTTTTGCATTAATGAGCACAAATTTTCAGATATTTAATAATCTAATCTAATTAACTAAAACATAGTCTGTAGGAAGGAAATTTTACAATGGTTCTATAATAGTGGGAAAAAGAAAAAACACGAGTTAACCATTTAACTACTCACATATTATGTAAATTTTAACTGATTACTAGTTCACTGCAATTTAGAAAAGGGCAAAGAAGAATATCTGTATAAAAACACAGAGGGAGGAAAGAGTTGATATGAGTACTTGAAAAGTAGAAAACATATTTAAGACCTTTTAATCAATACTTAATTTATTAGGAAGAAAATCTCTGTTCCTGACTGACTCATTAATAACACACATATTATTACCAATAATTAAGTATAGACATTAGGGATTACTATAAACATACAAATATGTACGACCTTCTATTTGACTGAATTTTTATCCTCATAGAATATATCATTGGAGTACAATCTAGTTGCTAGCTTGAAATGCCAAACTTATAGAAGGATTTCTGATAGCATGTATGGAAAAAAACACACACTGGCATTTCTATAAATATGTACGTATAGCTATAATTAATTTCCTCGTGTAATTGTAATTACATGCACAGATACAATGCTGACAATGATTTATAGGTGGTAGACGCCTATCTGCCATTTCAGCAACCTTACATATAATTTTTCTGAGCAGTTGCTTCTTAACAGCTCCTGATATTTGGAAGACAAATTGCCTTATCCTAGTTCTCAAACTAAAACTTTACTTCATGTTAGTAAAAGGCCACTTTCATGACTAGTAGACGTGTGGGAAGCTCAGGAGGCCCAAGTCTTGTCATGCTGTCACAGACTATAAAGCACAAATTCTGTGAAATTCAGGTCACTGGCACCTATCAGCCTTCTTTAGTCAGCTTCACATTTATGTAGCTCTAGGGATTTCAGTGGATCTACCTCTGACTTGCACAAGTAGAAATGAAAGGACTATAAGGCCCATACGGTCTAACGAGCACATCTGATGATCCTCTCCCAAAGCAAATCCAGTAGAAACTTCTATTTACCTGAGATTTCTATAAAAACTGATTAAAAAAAAAAAAATTGTTTCCTTGAACCAGGATTTCATCATGAAAAGAAATATTTTCTCCTAAGAAGTAAAGAAAACACATAAATCACAGAAAACAAAAGAACCCTGAACTGCAGAGATAGTGTGAAAACATTCAGAAGTCATTGCTTACCTGTTTACTAGTGGAAGAGACTAGAATAGATGGTAACGAGATTAGAATAGTTTGATAATGAGTGTTACTGATCCCAATGGTCAAACGCAATATATTCATTCCACCTAGATACGTCATTTATTCAGATGCAAAAGATTCTTTTACCTTTATCATAAATACTGTTCTTCTATACTCAGATATTTAATTCCCTACAAAAATGATTTCTTCTGCTGCTTCCTTAACTCACATATTCATTATCCTAAGCATTTCTTTACATTATATTTGCTCAAAAGTGAACCAGTAGCCTTGTTGCCAGGGACTTCACTTCTCTCTCTAGCTCAGTGAGCTGATGCTTAACCCATTGAATACAGTTGCAAAATTATTATGCTCAGCTAAAAATGAAAGCAGCCTTTGAGGTTTTTCTTCCACTCACTCTTATTGAGGGGAGAGATAATAGAGACAGGAAGTCATCTCATGGAACCTACACCCATGTACGGTTCAGAGGTACTCAATTTTTGCAGCGAAAAAAACCAAGATAACAGGTGAGAAAATTAACTAAAGAAAAATATCCACTCAGAATTTTTGATTATGTGGTACATTACGAACATTATGTCAGCATATAGCAGGGCAACAGAGAAAGCAGCAAAATTTTAACAGATTGGAAGTTCCATTTTTGGAAAAATGCTACATCCAAAAGAGAAACTACCCCAGATTATACATGAGGTTAAAAAAGTATTCTAAAAGAATACCTAAAGGAAGACTGCCCTGTGGCTAACAAAACTTATCTTATGTAGTAAAGCAAAAAATAGTCCAAAAGCACAAATCACAACAGCGGATACACTGTATTTTATGTTGGACAAAGCCTACCTTTGTCCTCATCAATGCACTCTTAATTTAAGGGAAATTAAAGAAATTTAAGGGAAGTTTAATCTGAACATCAAAGGTGTAAAAAATAAACAAAAATATCCACAGACCCCAAAAAAACTCAACAAAAAAGTTATGTTCTTCAAAAACTAAAAATAAATACTGCATTCCAAAGGAATGGGTGGTGTGGGTTTTTGGTCAAAGAAAACCAGCATATTAACTTTTAGTTATGTTTATGTTCTCTGAAACTCCTATGCTTTTCTGGAACAGACACCAGATATGATTTTGTCATAATAAACTAACTAGAACTACTGAGTTTTCTGGAATGAGCAATCATTCCATATTGTATACTAACAATCTTAATTTTATACAAGATGTATAGCAACTAAAGTGGACACTCACTTGAAGTATCCATCAAATTTAGAGAATAGAATTTTATTTCATCACAGAAAAATTACAAGGTAGAATTTAATGCCATTTAATAAAAAGTATGGTGAAGTTTTGCGGATTTCACACGAAAACCATAATGCAGTTCTTGAGGAAAAAAGCATTCAGAGCCCTAATACAGTTGGAAATCCAATCACATGCAATTACGCTGTTAGAGATGGAATGTATTTCTAAGTGCAACTTTCCACTGTCACAACGCACAGACATTTCTTGCCGAGAAGTTAAGAACAGCCGACATGCAGCCCAATATCCAGCAGTGATTTTGCTGCACAGGATTCCATGGGAAAGGTAAGGCAAGTGGAAGAAGGGGAGTCGCTGAAGTTGAAAAGATGTAGTGTAGTTCAAGAAGTCACACAGGTCAGGGAAAAAGACAGTCAATTCCTTCCCCTCCCTTTTTCTCACGTTCCCCATTCCTCTAGGTACAGGCTACCCGTGACCCTGCCCCATACAGGACTGAATTTTTCTCTCACGCGGTGCTTTCTCTCGTCCTCCCAAACCCCGGCCCCATTCTCTTGCTGGGGAAGGGAGGGAGCTTGCTGAGATGGTGAAGAGGGAAAGGACAGGACCACGGCCTGAGCCAGTGGGCAGAGAGAAAGACTCCGAGGAGAGTCTTCAGAGTACTACAGCTGGCTTCCTGCAGACCGATCCTTTTGTCAGCAACAGGAGGAGGTAATATTTGTATTATAAGGAAGATGAGTTTGCATATTTGCATTTGGTGCATTCTTCTGGATGACAAATATTGCAATTATGGTAGCAATAATATCAGCTGTAGCTAATATTTATTAACAAATGCTGAATCATATCAATCCAAATGGCTGTTAAATTTATCTTTAGACTGCATGTACAAAATCAGAAATAAAATACTTTTTTTTGGTAGCATGGAGAAATAATAAAACCAAGCCATAAATTCATTTGCTAAAATAATACAATACAGTAAATCTTAGCTCTGTTGTGACTTTCTGGAGTCAAAGGACTCCAGAATGCTTTACAAATTGCAATTTACACATGAAGATACAGTAGGTTAATAAATGCTTCATTTGCTAACTTTCATTGGTAGTTTGTAGTGGTTCGTTTGAAGGCTGCACAATGACATAATTAAAATATGCTCTAATACAGCAAAATTACTTATAAAAACATTGTATATGTTTGGATAAAAACAGCCTCATATTTGCTTTGCTGTACAGCTTCCTAATATAACTATCAATTTAAAGAGTTCAAAACAAACAAGGTAGCCTAAACAGTTGGAAGGAAGCAATAATACGCAGCCTGTCTCATGGCTGAATTGCTGAAGCAGGTATCACAGGCCAGTACAAATACATCAGTCCTAACCACTGCAGTGTGTTCAATGCAAAATTCCAGGTCCTCTCCTGAAATACTGCGGGACTGGAGCCCAAGGCAGGTCTACAACCAATAATGGAGAAGCTCA
The DNA here is from genome assembly GCA_035590195.1 of Aviceda cuculoides. Taxonomy (NCBI): domain Eukaryota; kingdom Metazoa; phylum Chordata; class Aves; order Accipitriformes; family Accipitridae; genus Aviceda; species Aviceda cuculoides. The sequence continues at coordinate 21,487,490 of JAVJGG010000039.1, forward strand.
TACCTCAGCTGAGCTTCGCAAGTGCTCTGTAGAGATGGATGGACATATTATGCTTGGATTGAGATGTAGTATATTATTTCAGGAGTAAGCGCAACCATTTTTCTAAGTTGCTTCTGGATGGGGAAAAGGTATATCTGAAATAAACATTGGTTTGTGCTGTGCAGATACATGAGCTAAATTTGGTCTGGCTTAGCGAATCTATGCACGGTTTCCACTTTGCATTATACACAGAGTATAAAGGGTACCAAAAGTTCAGATCCAATGGTAATTTTACTTCCTTAGTGCAGTGGAACTCACAGGCAAAACTTTTCAGCATATGACAGACCTTACTTATTCCATAAAGTTGCTCAGCACTAAAACCCAACAGAAATCCAACTGCCTTCTTGCTTTTCCTTACTGCAGATAGGTGGTTTTTATAGAAATCAAGGACAAGCATAGTTCTAGACTAAGACTGTTTTAGGCCTTTTTTCCTGGATTCACGTTGATTATGAAGTTCTTGATTACTGAATGAATGTGGATATCTAAAGACTGTTGACAATATTAATAAAAAGGAATATTTCTTAACATTTTACTTCCCTTTACTTTCCCTTGTACTGTAAAATGCCTTTTTCCTTTTGAACTGTTTATAGATTAATGAACAGTGTACTGTTCAAGTCCGAACAGACTGTGAAGAAATATATTACCGGACATTGCTACTGAAGGATCCATCCTACAGTACTAGGTAGATACTTGCACAAGTATGCAAGTATCATGCATAAGCATGCAGAGTTATGATACAGTACAAATGCAAAATAATGTTATCTTACAATCTATACAACTGGACAGAATCAGTTTGAAGCTACAGAAGCTAGAAAGGCTTATATTAGCTTTTCTGAGCAGCTAGATTCCACATAGTCATCCTCATAGTGATTTTCCAACATACCAGCAAGGTAGGGAAAGAAGGTTTTCCATATTACAGATACTTAAATAAAAAGCAAAGGTAAAATTTATTCAGCAGTTCAGAAAGGAAATAAAACTCTGAAGAAAGTAATTCTCACCCTTGACAGTTAGGACAGTTTTGTTTCTTCCTGCAAAACCAGGAAGGAAGAAATAAAATAGGAGCACTTTTCCTACAAAATTGGCAATAAAAGACGACTCCTTCACTCATGGAGCTGAATACATATGATTCTCCCAGACTGTCTTAATTATTATACTTATCATAGTAGCACTCAGACTGCCTATCATGCAAAAAAAAAAAAAAAATGTCTGGAACATCTGGCACATCCCAGCATGCATGCTTTACAGAAAAACCAGATCTGCATTGTGTTTGCATAGATTTTAGTTCTCAGCATGTACCATTAAACTGTATGTCATTTGTCAAGCTGCCTTCTGCAGCTCCAAGAACAGTTAAATAGCATTTACATCATTCTGTGCTAAAAGGCATGCATTACCAACTTCCTGTGATCAGCAGGAAGAAAATAAAAAACAAGTTAAGCAAGTTCTATGAAACAATGACTAACCCTAAACTACTATAACGCTTCAAATTATCTTTAAAGTAAAAAGTGACTACTGCCATAACATTCTCAATGACTACCCTAAAGCAGCCATTATTTCTGTTTTACTATGTGGGGTATATTGAACTGAATGAATCCATCTTAACATTCATTAAAAACTAAGTCTCTTCCACAGACTGAATTCTAATTCACAAAAAATTTAGAAGATTCAATAGTTTATAATCTAATTTCTTAAGATATGATATTACAGAATAAAATATCCAATTACTTTGTAGATAATACGCCCAGAACATTTATTGCCAAGTAAAACCAGATGAGAGATCATTATCTTACTTGAGAATTTAATGTAGTAACCAGCAAATTCAATTTCTGAGCTTCTGAAACTAGTGCAAATCTGAGGCAGTAAAACCACGAAGTCGAACACCATGTGGATTTTCAGACTAGGTCTGGAATAAGAACTCCAATATTCCTTTTAGACAGAAGCTGGTTCCCATAGTGCAAAACATAACTGAGCGGCAGAAAATGTACAGTTCACTAGTGTTTTTTAAAATCCTGAACATCAGTTTAAAGATGGAGAGTGTTCTCCATTCAAGACTTTTTGTGTTTTGTTTTACGGGGACAAACGCAAAATGAAAAATTTCTCATGTACATCTGGACTACTCTGCGGGAGTCCTACTTAGTAAGTTACTTTCCTTCAGAATGAGCTCTGGTAATACAAAATAAAAACATATTCAGACTTTAACTCTATTCTAGTGAACCCAGATTCTATTCCAACAATGTATTTCAGCAATTCTGTAATGGATATACTTTTGTGATACTTACATATGCCTCACTATTTAGGCTGAATCTGGTAAACAACGTCACTTCAGAAGCAAAGCATTAGTAAACATAGGAAATAATGTTCTAAGAAATACTCTATTGATTAACAATAACGGCCTTGTTAATTGTAATTGACTCTTCCTCAGATTCTGTGACATGCATCAAAGAATTGCATATCAATTAAATTAGAGTTATAAATATATCCTGAAAGGGGTAGTGTTTTTGACAGTAATATTTTACTGCAACATAGCTTTATGCATCACTTTATATCCTGGGCATACTGCCAATATTGCATTACCTAAATATCCATTTTATATAGTAACTCTGCATCCTCACAGCAACTTATGAAATCAGCCTAATTGTTTAATTTTAGGTTCCAAATCAACATTCCTTCCAAAGCATTAATCTAGTGGTGAATCTATGCAATTACCAATTTTGTAAAACTTCTTACGTCTGTGTTTGGTAATTTAAACTACTGTTAAATAAGTGCCTTTTTTTCTTTTTTTTTTGGTATGTATTTATGTAAGCACCTTGAACATAAAGAAATAGCTGACACTGTGTATCTCAATTTCTCCTTCCATCATCCCATACTTGTTTGCTTACAAGACACTATCACCTTCCCTTTACTGAAGATGATTAAGATCCTATTTAACATTATCATCTCCATTTTCCAAAGCATTTATCTGCGTTGAAATTTTGATCTATATCCAAAAGTTGCTCTGGTCACGTGTTAAGAGAAGAGGAATTAATGGAAATGTGATTATAGCAGTTCTGCCATATTGACTTCCATAAAAAAAAACCAAACCCACCCCCCCCAAAGAAAATCTAAGCGGTTTTGTCATCTGAAAGTACTGCCTCCAGACAGCTGGGAAAAAACAAAATACAGACTAGAAGAGCAAGGAGGAGGGAAGCAGACCTCAGACAAATTTTTTTTTTTTTTTTTTTTTTAATTCAAAAGTAGCAAAAGCTGTTTTATGGTGATTTGGTTAGGTAAAGTTCAGAATTATCTTCTTTTGATTAACCTTAGCCTCGTTGAATGAATTCTCAGAAGAATAAAATCTCATTATCCAAATAAGTAAATATATTAAAATGCTTATGAAAATCCTGGTATCAACTTTAGATATTAAGGAAATTAGATGATCTACTTAAAACCTAAATTTCTATTTAGGAACACAACTATCTGTTATTTTTGTTTTCCTTTTTGATATCAAAAAGCCATTAAATGATCTTATTCTGGGTAGCTATCTTTCAGGGTAGATATGCCAAACAATTTTTTGCTTTGCTTTTCAGAATTCTTTCAGTATTCATAGTGGAAATACGTTGTTAATACGAATGATTCTGTACTGGCAAGAACCCACAAAACCTATGTCAGCAACTCTCATATATTTGTCGACTCAGTTCCTCTTGTATATTTATAAGACAGTTGACTAAATGCCCGAGATATTCCGATTCCTATAACTATCTCCTGAAGGACTGCAAAGGTCTGTCTCAAATGTTCAGAAAATTTATGGTGATAAAAGAATTTATACCACTCTGTCAGTCCATGAATAATCATTTTATATGTGTGCTCCTTTGTAATTACTGCACATTATAACAGAGTTTATGAAACAGGTACTGCACTGACTTTTTGGGTAAACCAACCACTACATGTAATGTTATTTCCTCCCATGATACCACCCTTTTTCCAGTTTCCTGCATTTCCTTCAGAGCCTTTACAGTTGACATATGTCATTAGGTTCTTTTTTCATATTTATTGTGTTATCATACAATATCATATTACTAATTTATCGTGTCTGTTTCAAATAGCTGCATTTCTTTTAATACACAATGAAAACCACAGAATGAAGAACTGCTCCTAGTCACTATGACTTACAAACAGAAAGCAGCTGACAAAATCTAAAACTGTATTATAATATTGCAGACATTTAAGATAAAATAATATTTCTCTAATGTGTAACTGGTTGTTAACTGGTTGTTTTTCTGTATAGAGTGATTTGGAAACTGCTATACAGAACACAAAACTCATATGATGGTATGGAAATCATGCAAGATAATACGTCTTCAGTTCTGAAATCACGGTGAATATGTGGCACATTAATCTTCAAGAGAAATGCCACTTTTATTTTTGAAAGAGTATCCACTTCAGGACTGCTGAACTACTACTGTTCTGACTACTTTGGTGAGAGTTGTATGTTGCCCAACGTCTGCCTCCTCGTACTTTCCCCTTAAGGGTATGACTTGTCATACTTTTGCTAGGGTAGAAGTGCAATAGATCTGATTCAATCTGGTGATTTCTTAACAAACTCCAAGCGTTAAATTCTAGTTTAACTGAACTAAACAGCAACCTTTATCTCGACTTTGCCAGGAAAATTATTTTGCCTTGGAACTTCAAACAGAAGTTGCCTTGATGATCAAAAATAAATCATGTGACAACAGGCCTGACTCTGGGAACTTAACAAATGACCACCATTATTTAAAGGGTGCAACTAGCATCTTAGCCCATATGACCCATTTCCCTTTCTTCAGAAGTCAGGTGAGTCAACAGACAATAATCACTCTTCCAAAAAAAATTTACTAAAACCAGTTGATTCATCTACCAAGTTATGAAATATTGTTCAGTTTTTTGCAGACTTGCATAATAATTTTCTCATTCTTTCTAGTAAACTAGCTACTGCTTTTTGCTCTGTATGTGAAATCCTTTTCTTTGACTTTGTGATCCTGATAATCTCTCTAAGACTTTATGGACAAATCAAACATATCCTGATAGACAATCATATGACTTGATTTATAATCTACTTGACTTTCTCTGAAGTTGGGGGAAAAAACCTTCCACCTTTTCCAAAAATACTAGCTTTAAGTGGCATAGGAAAGGGAAACATAATTTCCTGAAGACAGAAGAAAAGTATCTGATCTTCAGACTATCAAATGCTGACAGCTTGCGGCAACAGAGATGAATCACTGGCTATATTTCACCCCTGAGGTGAAACTTCTCAGACTTGATGCAAATACAGTCATCTCCCAAGATTTTGCTCAGAGAGAGAAACACCAGGTAGAAACCCCAAATGCAAAAAGAGTCCAAAGAAACTTGCTACAAGTCCTGCTTTTTCACTTAGGTCTAAGAGGAAATTCACCATGATTAGAAAATAAATACACCTTTGAAAGCTTCCATACCAAATGTGGGGAGGAAATAGGCTTTTTTTCAGTAAAAAACTGCCCTGAAGATAACTGAGGTTTGAGCACAAAATACTCTGAAGCTACTATTCTGTCATGAGAAAGGAGCAGTCTGCTCCCAGATGGTAGGACCATGAGTAAAATCTAAGAATGCCTCTATAAAAGGCAATATACACATGCAAAGCATGAACAGTGAGGACGGATCTCTAAAAGGCTGTTGATTATTTCAGGACAGCTGAATCAGTACAGTGAAATTCTGCACAAGCCAACAGTCATGAGAACCCAGTGCTTTTTCGTGGTGGCTGTAAGAACTGGCCAGTCATTCATCCAATGAATTACATCGTCTCCATAGTTTTTAGTCCAAAGTATTTCTTCTATTATCACTACAAAAAATTCACATTACTAGACTGTGGCCATGATACTGCAATTTAAATAAACAGTAACTCCATTAGGCTTGTCTATTTTTACAAGACATAATGATTGGAGTGGAAATATAAAAGGATGTAAACTATTATCAGAGGCTGAGTATAGGACCTCATGAACCTTTGAAAAAATAATATGGTCAAATTAAACTAAACTTAGTGAGACACTAAGTAATTAGGAGCACTCTTTTACTTAAAGCATCTGACATAAAATGGTCCTTACCTTGCATTTTTCCATCCTGTCTAGACTGTTCTTATGTGAAAGTTATCGTGATACTGACATTAAGCAACTTTCTTGGACTATAAAATGCAACATTAAAATGTAAAGTAGAAGGATATGATTTTATATCTGTATCAATCCTAAAAGGAAAACCTTTTAGTGTTTTCCATGTACTTTATATAGTAAGGTTTTTTGTTATGTACTTACGTGATAAAGTGGAACTGTATTGTTTTCTGCTAGCGAGAAATTCAAGACATCTTGCTGTCCAGGTTCAAGCCTAACATTAATAGTAGATGTCAATATGGATGGACTAATAGGGTAGTTTGGACTGCTTGTGGTTTTGCCCTTTTTTCTTGACCTATGACCTGTGTCTCTTTTGTTGTCTTTTTGTGTCAAAGGCTCTTCTTGGATAACCAGTATCTTGTCATCACTCAGATACCGCAGGAGTGAATTCTCAGAGTCAGTTGTTGGAGGAAAAAAAAAAAAAAGAAAAAAACATTAGTAAGAGAACAGAACCATTTTGGCTGCATCTGTATTGTCAGCTTGGTTAATTCCCCACCTCATCTGAGGCTCTTTTTTCTGCAAACCAACCTATTTGTACTAAGGTTCCAATCAAGAGCAAACTAAGTAGTCAGCACAAAACCTAGGCACAGAAAAGATGGTGGTGCATATCCAGGTCCTTGCATGACAGACAGTATGAAGCTAGTCCACATCATATGCCTTGCGTATCAAAGAAAATATAAATACAGTCAAAAGGTTTCAGTGAAATGTCAAAGATCATCACTTGGTACTATTAGACAGGAAAGAGTAATGTGAATGTCAAGTGAATTGTGAGGGCTTGCACGAGACTCAGTACTACATTTACTGACAGCCCTTGCCATTTGAGGTGAAAGTGAGCATACACATAAAATACTTGTAAATTGTATCAAGCAGGGAGCATGTCTGGGACCATTCCAGAGACAAGGATTGTAATTTCAAGCAACCTGACAAACTGGAATAATGGTCTTAAGATGTGCAATACACTTGGACACAATTTCAGAATAGGAACTGGCCAGGCAACAAGTCTGAGGAAAGGAGTCTGTCTATAACAGTGAAATACAAACTAAACATAAATCAACAGACTTGGAATAAATTAGAAAAGGCTTGTGCCTTAAATGAAATTAAAAGATTACTAAAAAAAAGTAGTTTGAAATCCTGTATTAATTTTCAAGAGTATCATTCAATTTTGTCATATTGTAAATAGTCAAGTTGAATTCCTCTCAGCTACCCACACTGTGCCTAGAAGATTCTGAAAAAATAGTATTTATTTAAGAACCTTTAACAATTGGCATAACAATAAACATATTTGCACATTTGAAGAGTATTCTTTTGAATGATATAATTGCTTTCGGCAGAGGAAAAAGAGGAAAAAAAGGAACTCTGCTATCACCATACTTCTTCCAAAGTTCATAACTCCCACTGGAATCAATAGAAATTTATATGATTAGGACTGCTGGTCTGAACACTGACAACACAGTTGCTGATTCTGGTTTCAAATATGCATTCATACTAATCGAAATGTGTCTTAAAGGACACTACCTTACATCTATAACATCACTTGTTGCTTTCTAGAACTGTGAAGATTAAGAACTGATTGCTATTAACATATATCTGAAACTTACAAGTATTTTTTCCCTTGATGTTTCTCTTTCTTTATACTAGAATTAGATAGAGTAAATCCCTCCTACTAATACACAACTTTTTAAATTTTCAGAATAGAAACACAGAAACCCAGATACTAAACAGGCTCTTTTATATTCTTTGTGGCACTCAAGAAAATAGATTTGGTTCCTGTGATGATATCTTCAAGCTTCTTAAGTAACAAAGAAAAAAAATGTCTTGGAGAACAGCAGAGAAAAAAAAAATACTCACCTCTGCTTCCCCTCTTGTACATGTTTTGCTCTTTTGACTCCCCTATCCAACTGTACTCAGTAGGCATAGAAACAGGCCTTAAATCTCCTGGAAAAAATTCAAGATAAACCAATGTAATTTTTGAAGACTAAAAATAGAAGTCTGTAGGGTAAATGATGCCTATAAATGACAGGCATGATGTGACCCTTCAGAGCAATCCTTTTTATCAGTGCCTGTACGTTATTAAAGCTGTAGCATTCAGGATGAATTAAACATCGTATATGTGGGATTCTCCTCTTCATTATACCAATCTGAAGGAAAGTACCATTGACTCTGGTGAAATTACTTGTATATGTAACGCAGATTACAAATTTATTTTTAAACTCTGTTCTGTAAAAACTTGCTCACTCATTAAATAGGTGTTTTGGAATAAAGTGCGAAGCAGTTTTTAAATGGACTAATATGCATTACTAAAAACTAGAAAGACTATTAATACACATACAACATTACATATCTATCAGTTAAACCATAAAACCTATCTGACCTGGAAAATCGCATGGTGAGTAATGAGGGGATCTCATTTCAAGGAACGTTAATTTCAAATGCCTTAGAAAGAAAACATGGAGTGCAGTTTGGTAACAACAACAAAGAAGATTCAGACATTAGGGGTTTAATTAATACAATTTTATGGTACTATGGCTGCAAGATATTAATGTGCATTAGTCATTCCCTACTAGAGTATCAGTAGAACATTGATAGCAGGCAATTAAATGAGGAATACTACAAAACTGACTACAAAGCATTAGCACTTTGGCCTTGTCAGTGGGCATTATCATCACAAAACACAGAAACACACCCTCTAGATTATGGGTTCAGTACTGTCTGACCCGTGAAGCCAAAGACTCCTTTTTCCATGTGCCAGCTGACTAAATTTAGTGTGTTTCTTTAGCACTTGAGCAATTTTTTTTAGAAGTAGTTTGCTACTGTTCTGTTTCTAGGATAATTATAGAATTTAAACGTGAACAAGAGTTTCTTTTTCATTATCAGTTTCCCCAGGTTGATTAGAGTGATGAAGTATTTTCTGAGGATTATTTGTATGCTAATATAGTTTTCTATTCACCATTCTTCCAAAATACAGCTTTTTAGCTACTAAAATGTTAGGAGGCTTTAAGAACAAACAGATATATAAGACAAGTATGCTTCTGGATAACATGATTTTCTGAAAATTGAAGGGGTAATATACCTAGAGTACTGAGATTTTCCCATATTATACATTTGCTCATACCATAAAAGTTAGTGTATAACTAATTGTATGGAAAATATATATAGTTTCCCCACCTGCCTAACAGTTGAAACTACCTTTAACTACAAATACATTATGCAATGCTTAATCTTAAATTTGGCCTTGGAAGAATAATATTAATTAAGGAAACCACCTCAATAAATCAAACAAAAGGAACAATTTGGTAATATGTAAAAGAATGCAAAACATTAATTAATTAAAAAACAAAAATATGAAAATAAGAATGCACATAATGAATGAAGATCAATATAATAAAGCTTAGCAGTATTTCTGGAAAGAGAAGAAAGGTCTGAAGCTCTGAAGAGATTTGTAACACAAACGCCAGATACTGCAGCACAATCGACATCAAAAGTAGAAATTTAGGACAGGAAACACACATGCAGAACAACACAACCAGTGATTTTGCATACTGCTTATTTTACTTCCAAGTTCTTTCCCAAACAAATGTAACCTATAAACTGCTTTAACATTGCAACTTGGATATTCTTCTGAGTAGTAGAAAATTATTGTGTACAAGTATACCAGTATAAATTGAAAGAAAGAAAAAAAAAACCCACCGACTTATTTATGATGTTTTTGCCTCTTTAACACAAATAGAAGAGATTTGCTATGCCTTGCCACAAGAACTCTAAACACCATGGCATGTTAAAGTTAGACTAATAGCAGAGTATAACTTAACTCTTGGTAAAAAAAAAAAAAAAAAAAGAAAGAAAAAAGAAAAAAAAAGAAATGCACTGCAGTAATGATAAATACAAGCTTAATTTTCACAAATGGTTTGAGAAAATGGACTTATTTGCCTTCTTGGATTTTGCATATATTATCAATACTGAGGGTCTCATCTGCCTGAGAACCCTTCCACCTACCAGCTGCAACAGTGAATGGTTTCTAATATCTGCTTTAATTCTGGTAAGTCCATAGCAGGAATTTCTGAACTGTGGCTTGTGTGAGTCTTGACAATAATGAAAGTATCTGCTTAACCATGAAAGACTTCAGAAGTTCTATTTTCCTTACTTTGCCCACAGCTATCTGGTTCCAGCATTAGATATGTGTTTATTGGATCTACCATAAATCCTATCTTTCCACTGAAAGATATATTGTCATTTTGATGGTTCAAATGTACCTCTTTAAGTCAAAAAGTACAAGCCATTCTACCACAGTAGAATAAAATTTGGATTTGGAAGTCTGTTAATTGACATATTAATGTAATCTGTGGTTTAAAAAATTTTGAAACAAAGGCATATTCCTGAGACTTTAAAATCAAATTCCTTCTGGATTTTCAAAGTTATAGAAAATCAGAACTGTCTATCATAAACGCAGGAAAAATCTTGCGTATTACTGGGATCAGGCACGGAGCCCAACATTTTAAGTCATCATGCAGCATGAATTTATGAAAGCAAGCCAAATACATCCATCTGGCTCTAATTTTAATCACAGTTAAGATTTATCTTCTATTCTAATTTTATTATAAAATGATGTCACTTATCAGGGAGAGAAACACTGATATTCCTAGTCTTAAGATGGAGTCCTACTCTTCAGTGTTATGGCTCTTTCAAGCATCAAGTATATGACCATACAAGTTACCAAAAATATCCTATATGTAACAAAGATCTATTAAAATTTCCCTGTGCTGAAAAGGTAGTGTGTATACATACATGATCCTGTCCCTTTTACTATTGATATTTTGCCATTTGTTACCATAAATCCAGCTATAGTTAGCAAAATACAAAACCAGGACAAAAGTTCTGTTTAACTGATAAACATAAGATATTGTTCTCAAACTATTAGAATGACAAAAACAAAACAACACTTGGAAAGTTGGATGTCCTTTGTTGTGAAAGTCTAGCTACAGTGAATTATCACTCTCTAGCTGCAGTGAACTATCATTGCAGCTTCAAGTAATCTGAAGTATCCTTGCAGCTGTCATATTTTCTGACTTGAATTCTACCCTCTCAGCTCTCCAAACAGCAGGTGAAATTACTTTAACTGTCACCATTAGCTGATCTTAGCCAAAAGGTAATGTAGTTGAAACCTTAACCCAGGTTAACTTATGTAAACTGTGCCATAAATACCTCACATATAATAAGAAAACCACAGCAAACATTTATTGTCAGAGGAAAATACTTGTACATCTTAACTATCAAAATCTGTTTTGGCATCTGGGGCCATCAGTTGCCCTCTCTTCTAACATTTATGGTGACAAGAACACCTCAGTCTGAGAACAGTGAACAGAAAGTCGTATCATCTCGAAGTACTAACAACTGAAGGAAGCATAGGAAACTACATTTAATGACATCCAGGGTATCAAATCCTGCACCAGACTAACCAGTTCTATGGCAGACCAACAGAATCAGTGCCTGGAGTACTTAAAGTGTTTTTGGTTTTTTTCCCCAGCTGTATTCCATTTCAGCTGTTATTGGATCTTCCACTATAACTGCCCTTGGCATTATCTCCATTGAACTGCAGCATGTTTTTATTACCTGTGTTCTTCACAGACACCTTTTTCTTTAGTACTCTGAGCTTGTGAGAGGTTTTCCCTTTTGTAGATATCAAAGACAAAAAAATTTAGGAACATTTTTAAAAAAATGAGAGAAAGGAAAAAAACCTTAGTCTGAGTAGATGAATGAAGCACTTATTGATGGCATCAAATATCTATCTATCTATCTATCTCTTTCTCAAAAGATACCACCGACCTACACAGAATGCTACGATCAGAAGGAATAGTCATTGCTTTCTCTGAGGCTCAGAAATAATGCCATTTTCAAAATCAGATACAATTAAAGTTTTGAAAGGAAATCTTTTATCTTAAGACTGTAAACTTTACAAAAATAACTTACTGCCTTGAAAATAAAACCACTGAAAATATATGGAGAATACCCTGCTTTATTTCAGTAGCATTCTTCTAGAATTCACCAAACGTCAAGGAAATCAGTTTTAACAGATAAGCAAAAAAAAAAAAAAATTCATCAATTCATTTCAGCAATACCTTTTATATAGATACATATACTCATATACAAGCACGTTTGTATAACTGTATGCTCATATGGATTTACATACACGCAAAACTTCTATATAAAACCACAGTTGTTTATTGTTTTAATAGCATCTTATATATTCAAGCAATCCCCATTCTAAGTTTTTGAAATATGTTTCCAGTATTAACAAATGCATTGTAGGATACTACTCATGTGATTATATCCATTTAATACAGTGCTGAATTTTGGAGGCCTTACATCTTATAAATAGTTTCATAGGACCCGTAAGCCTTTTCAGGCCCTCAATTGAAGTTTAACAGCCCAGAAGATTGCAACTAGAATAATCTCCAAGAGCTTGTGAATGAAATTGAGGAAATCAAGATGCTAGCTATCCAAATAATATGAACTTAAGTATCATTCAAAATTTCAAGTATGCACTGCAGAATAAATCTATAACTAACTTAGATACTCCTGATCATGAATGTTAGCTTGTAATTATACTACTTATTCCTTCACATAAACTTTTGTCTAGCATTCAAAGCTAACAGGTCATGGTCTAACAAAGAATGAAGACATTTGGGGGTGTTGCAGTGTTAATAGAACAATTCGTAAATTTGGTCAGTTTTTAAATGTTAAAGAAATCAAGCCTACCGTGAGTCGGTGTTTTTTCTCTTCTCCGCACTCCTGTAGCTCTGCTTCTCTCATACTCAGAGCCCACAGGGTGGCCTTCACCTTCAATTAATGTGTAGTATTTCCCACTTTCATGCTCTAGAAAATAGCTTGGAGACTCAGAGCCTTTCATTCCAGACTTTCCAAATTTGCTGATGTCATCACAAGACATTATTCCAATTTCATCCCTAAAAACAGTAAACCAGAAGATTATGGAGAAATTAACCACTGTATGATAAAGCTAAAGCATACAACTGTCTCTCCCAAACACTACAAAGAAAAAGTTCTGTAACTGAAATGCTGTACATGAGAACTTTCATAAAAGTGATTCAATCCAACAAATGTAAATTAATGAAAACATCATTGGTTCCATTTTAACTGTAAGGTAAACATAGTTATTCAGAAGTTTTCTAGTACCTGAAAGGGAGCATAAGGAATTTGTATAACATGAGAAGGCAAGGGTTTCCCTTGCAGAAATGCATGCTTTAGAATATGATACAAGTGGTCACTTAAAAGTAAATAAAACTAAATTATTAAAGACTTCTTTAAATGCTTTCTTGGTTTAGGAGTAAACCCAGGTTTTGCTCAACTTGTATCCAGCTAAGTAAAAGCTAAGTCTCTCAAAATAATGATATACTGTTTAATGTATTTCTAGCTCTTAATTTTACTAACCATTTAGTTTGATTGTGGGGCTTTTTGTTTGTTTGCTTTTTATTAACCTAGTGAAATTAAAGTGTAAAAGTTTATTTTTCAAAACCAGGACATAAATACCTGGGGCCATAGAGTCCTGACATAGGAGACAGAATGAAAACATCCTGAAGTGCAGAGTTCTCCATGTTTGAGGATATGCCCATTGTACTTGTTGGCGTTGTAGAACTGCTTGTTGGACTGGTTGGAATTACAGGCTGTAAAAAACAAAACAAAACAAAACCAAAACAAACCACATAAAGAATAAATTAATATTTTCTGTGCTACAAGTAACAACGAGGTCAATGTGCATAATTTTAGGAATCTTGACCTCTTTTTTTTTGATTAGCCATTTTTTCCACATTACTGAAGTTTCTTCCAAAAAGAAGTCTAAAGAAACACTGTTTTACCAAAGAGTTCAAGAGTAGTTATGAAAGAAACTGATAAAAGGCCAGTGAAATTAGTTTAAAAGCCACTCATGGGAAAATCTGAGACTCAGAATCAAAATATGATTTTTAACCAATGCAGAAAATCAATTGTATGGGGAGGAAGAACATACAATATTAAATGCCATTAGTACAAAAATTAATTACAGAACTCTGGAATACTTGCACTGAATGGAAGTGTTAATAACCATAATATTGACTTCAGTAGAACATTTATTGTTAACAAGGACAGAATATCTAGATTGTTTTTAAGAAAACAGAATTCATAGCCATCTATTGTTTCTTATTTTTCTACTGAATCCATAGCTGTGATGATTCTACCACGGTGGTACAAATATAGGTTCTATGGTGACTAGCAATGAAATATAAATTAATCTAAGCAATAAATGTGAGCATCATAAATATTAAAAGTGTTAATAAATTATGGGGGTCTTTGGGGATTGTTGCTTTTATTGATTTTTAAATGAAGTTAAACACAACTTTTTTACTGAAATGCCACAGGGAAGCTCAAGTCAATGGCTATAAGGACTACTACCAAATATTCTGTGCAGGATACAAAGATAATATATACACAAAGAATATTTTTCAAGGTACAGTCTGTGTTTATACTCAAGAAAGAGAAAATACTTCTATTTAGTATTATTGTTTAGATGTTTTATATGAAAAATTCCCATTCAAATACAAAATTGTGCTTAAATAGTTAAAACTAGTTTTCTACAGAAGAAAAACAGTGACCTAAAAATTGGATGAAAGCTACAAAGATCAATTATAATCTTCTTCTAAATACAAGACTTTCTATCTTCTAGAGATAAACACTGAAATTATTTTTATGTGATTCAAAAAGTAGAAGCAATCCTAAATACCTAAAAAAGATGTTTTTTTCATGAGAATATCAGTCTCACAGGGGTCTAAATGATACTACTCTTCTATGCTTATTGTTAAGCCTCTTACACTTTGATCACATGTTTTAGGTTTCTTTCATGTTATTGATATAAATAGATAGGAAGTGACTGCCAAAGACAAGAATCATTCACCACCTTCTCATATCTTTGGAAATTAGGGCCTACCACCTTACACACAGTATCAACCACTACATTTAGAATACTACCATTATTTCTGCAGTTTTCATGTGCCAGTATTAGTAAAGAGACTAAATACTAATCCCCCATTTACCTGCAGCTAGATAGTTTCCCATGGGTCAAAACATAAATTATCGCCATCACAGAAAGACAAGCAGAAACTCCTTTTCAGAATCAGAAAAGAAATTACCTATACCAAGTCTCTTGTGAATAATTTCTTTTTAATGCTCGTATATTCTGCAGTTGTCAAGGTTACACGTTAGTCAATGAAGCTGACTTCAGAAGTCAGAAGAAAAAAAGGGTGGGGAGAGATAATATGATGGTTCAATTTGCCCCCAAAGACGGTGATAGCCATGATATTCCTGATAGATTTTTAAACATCTAACCTTATAGCAATGTAATCTTTTTTGCTTTAATTTAATTCAATTCTTGTTGTACTCATTGCAGAAAGCGAGAACTTTCCTTTTCACTTTTTAAAACTTTTAATTTATTTTTTACATTCTAATACTATCTGTTTCCCCATATTTTGGCTAGAAAACAAGAAAAACCCTCCTAATTCTTCCATTATAGGGGTTGTTTTCTAAAACACTAATGAATTCTAGTGTGCTCTGCACTTTCTCCAACTGATTAGACTATGTGTACCCAGTGTATACTAGGTGTACTCAGTACCCAGATGAGATTGGACTAATACTGAATGAAACACAACAATTAATTTACTTATCTGGAGTTTTATATTCCTATTTATGTTCCTCAATCAGGTATTTTGAGTTCCTTCCAACATGATATTCAGCATTTTCTTTACTGTAATTTCCACATTATTTGGAATTACTGCCATATTATTCAACTGCTACAGTCTTTAAATCTGCAGTCGATTATTTCCAAGTAGAATACTTTACACTTGCCTCTCTTTCATTTCATTACATTTTTAGAGCTTTCTTCTAGTTTTCCAAAGTCATTGTTAATTACCAGGCAAGATTGCATTGCATTTGCAGGCCCTCCTGGTTTAGCATTGTATGCAAATTTAGTAAGCAGAACCTTCAGGTTGTCAGGAAAACATGGAACAAAACCACATATCTCACCTATCCGTTGAATATTAAATGATACATCCTTTGTCTGATAGCGAACCATTAACAGCTATTTGTTAGGCAAGGTTATCCAGTAATTTTCCACCCACTCGATCTCAGTTTCACCTAGTCCTTAATTCTCTATGCCATACACATGAGAATGTCATGAGAAAAGGTATTAATATCAGAGTAAGATATACAGCTTCTCTCCTATCTACCAGGCCAGTTAACTGCTCACATAAGAGCATTAAATCTGTTTAATGATTTCTTCATAATAAATTAATGTTGTTTTTACTCATCTGTTATCTTCCAAGTGCTTGCAAACTGTGCATATTAAGTGACTGACTTATAATTCCCTGGCTCTTGCATTTTCCCTTTCTGAAGACAAGCATTATCTGTAACCTTACTGTAATTCACCCATCTCTCACAATTTCTCAATAAACATGTTTGAAAAACAATGGCCCAAAAGTGCTTCTCCCTGCCCAGGAAATACCAGATCTTCTTCTTGCCTTTTCCAATGGCACACTGTAAGGGCTCATCCACTGAGTTTACAGAAACATGTGCTCTTGAAGTTCCCTTTTAAGTTTTTAAGAAAATACACTGCTTTATGATTGCTCTCAGATAAGTTGTCTCCTGCCTTCTCCCTCTCAGCTCTACTTATGTTCTCTACCTTCTCTATGAAAAATATCTGTCTTCAGTGCTTTCCAAGAATTTGCTAGCCATCATGCCTTTGGAACAATGCCTGTTTCTCTCTCTTTCTCAAATGATGCACCCAATCCAAATAAACCATATTGGGTGATTCTGCTAGTTGCTCACAAGAAACCTGCTTCATTTATCTGTCCTGGGAGTCTTTAATGAAGAGAAAAGAGCACCTGCTTTCTCCTCCACTATTGTCACTTAGATCATTCCAGCAAATATAATTCTTCTATGATCTGGAGCTCAATGTGAAGGCAGCAAAGATGTATACCTTCACTTTGAGCTCCAGATATATCTGTGATATCAGTCATGGAATTTCAGTGGGTTTAGCTATCTGCAAAATAGCCCAGGGGTCTCTTAATATTATTAAAACATTAGTTGAATAAGAGTATTTAATATAATATTTTAGTATTATACCAAATCCAGAAAGGTAATTTTAATAAATAGTGAATATCATCCCGACCAGGATCAATTAAACAGACATAGTCAATTCTTTAAATCTTAGCTCTCAATTCCAATAAGATTACTTAAAGTGATTATGCTGACTGTGTGTGTGTGCAAATGAATGTTTGATGAGGTGTGTGCAAATACAGGCACAGGTGAAAAAAATCCCAAGGAAAACACATTTGTTTATAGAGGACTTCTTAAAAGTGATACTTTAGGTATCTGCTGTATCTTATTCAAAGTTTTTAATGAGAATATCTAATTATCAGTAAAATGATTAAGCAATGCTGAAATACCAGAATAAAAATGTAAGACAAATGGTAAATACAACACTCATCAGAAATAAACAGTTGTTTGCCAAACAGAAAAATTCAAACTGTTTCAGAAACAAAATACATTACTGTGATTCTGAGTGTGTTTTACAAACATTGGGGGTAATTAAATATTGGATCTATTTTAGAAGTGCTGTTCAAAACAACAAACATGACGCCAGTGGATCCTGCAAAAACCAGCAAGACAAGATGCAGGAAGCTGGTAAAGCCCAGTGGTACAGCAACAAGAGGCTTGAACATGGACATCCCTTACCTTTTGAGGGGGTATGAAGATTAAGGATGGGGTACTGAGTCTCTGCTTTCTCCCTTGAAGGAATAAACTCAATCCCCAGAATTCCCCTGATGGGTGAATTCACAGAAAACACACAGGCGTCACTCTTCTACATGGATTGCCTGCGGTAAGGGAAAATGGGGCTTTGTAACTGCGTATCACCCTATAAATTCCTACAGTGTGTAATTTTTGTCAGAATAGATTAATTCATGCCAGTGACATAGATGACTACTTGCTTATTGGACAAGCTGCTATTCAGAAAAATTAAGTGTTCAACAATACAAATACTACTCAAAATAAGAAGCAGAACTCTCAAAATTGTTATTTCTCACATAGTGGTGAATTGGTATAGCTGTGCTGTAAAACAGCAGGTACATTCAACAGTGTCTTCAAGTCTTGTGGGTTTTTACTTTTCTGAAACTCGAAATATATACCTTTTTGATGTGTAAATAATAATTTTTGTCCTCAGAGCAAAAGTATACAATGAAATATATATGGATATGACAGAAGTCAATAAAAGCATGAGTGGAATTAAGATGAAAGGGAAATCACTGTTCACCATCTCCTATGACACAGGACATTTAAGAGAACACAACACAACTTTCTTTATTGCTGCATTTTCTTTGTCTGAGAGGTTACATGTCCTTCCTTGCCCAAGATATGTCTCGTGGAGATAGTAAAGTAAATGGGCAGCACATAACTTCAGAGTTCATCTGAGCAATTCTATCAGAGTACAGTACCTGAACTATGAACTGCAAACTAACTTGAGTGGTATACCAGAAGTGGTATACACCAACTTGTTATTTTCCTTTTTTTGCTCTACAAGCATCTGTTCTAATAATGCTACAGAATTTCTCTTCTGTATAAAGCAACACCTCTCCAAATTCAAATGGTTTTCAAAATCTGAAATGAGCTACTTAATTAGAATTATTCTGAGGATACTTATAAAGTTGCAGAGCATTACATATATTTTCTAATATGTAAGAATTATTATAAAATTGTCACTGTTGATGTAAGCTGTACTACTCATATCACCTGACAGATTCTATATCTCAGGCTAAATAATAAAAAGCTTAATGTTCTGGATCAAGCAGTTGTAACAGGAAGGATTATTCCAATGAGAAAATTTCTGCAAACGAAAAGAAAAAAAACATACAATAAATTTTGTATTTTATTTGAATGAAGTTACTGGTGTGCTCACTTTCATAAAAAACAGAGCACTATTTACCATTGCAGATGAAAGAACAATTTTATATTGAGTGGGAAGATAAGCACAGAGTTTAAAAATGAAAATAGTCTTCTAATATCACATAATGCCAACTAGAGACAAAATGAGAAAATGGTATGACTGACATGTTGTCTCACTGAAAGATAATTGTAGCATAGAACTTCAGCATATGTTAACAGTCTGCTGTTGTTAATTAAGCATCAAGGGAAACTACATACAGCAAAGGAATACTAGAATGAGACCAATAAATAAATTTTATAAGGATTCACAGATTCTGTATCATTAATAATTCATAAATTAACAATGTGGTATAATTTGAAACACAACTGTTGTGGAAAAATTATTAATAACCACCTATAAGTGCCTTAAACAATAATAGAAAACATGACAACTTTTATTTAAAAAATTCTTCCCGCTCACCAACCTGAGTTAACAAATATTGTTTCTGGCCTCTGAATTTCAAGTTCTTCAATCCTACTTCCTTTGTTCCTTCCCTAACTATGTACTGCTTTAGTTTTGTTTTTTACCAACACTGAATCTGAATGGAAGAGTTGCTCTGCATGTGTTATTTTTCATGGTGTGTTACATATATCTATATATGTATCTATATACGTAACACACCATGACAAACAACACATGCAGAGCAATATATATGGATCCATATACAGAACACACCATGAAATATAACACATCCATATACATTATCCTTTTTTGTGACAGTCTGACATTTGCTGAACTGTTTTCAGTTTTTATCTACTTTAACTGAGATCTTTTTCTACAGATCGTTGCTTAACTGATGACTCCATATCCGACATTCATGCAGCTGGTTACTTTTGTCTAAGTATAAAACCTTCTGTCTATGCTGAATATACCCTGCTTATTTCTCAAAGTCTGTCAATAGCCTATGACAGCCTCTGTTCTGTAAGAGCCAATTTAATCCATTAGTGGTAGAAAACTCCAGAAAAACAAATAAATAAACCCAGAAGCCTTCCTACCAATCCAACAAATTAAACTGATCTAGAGAGTCTAAAAATGCCAAAGTCAAACAAAGATGAGGACATTCTGCAGCCAAGAACAGGGAGAGGGAAGTGAAATCACTGCTTTCCAGCAGCATCAAGCTGTTATGTCAGCTGTCCAGGACACACAAGCTTGAGTATCATCTTGAAATTTAATCCTGCTAGTTCCAAGTCATTAATGACAATAATAAATAATCCTAGATCCAGGTGAGAAGTGTAGGAAACAGGCAAAACCAAAAACTGCATCCTGAAATGTATCCATGTCCTAATACTTGAGCTTGCTTCTGTGGCATGAGGAATAAAGAAGACCTAAAGATGCTAAAGATGACCTGAAGTTGGTTTTCAACATCTTATTACAAAATCTACTGTTAAGAAGTAACACTGGCAATGCTCTTTTTGTTTTCCTAAGTGATTTATATTTTTATTTAAATCCCTCACTGCACTATTCTCCGATATAGAAGAAACATGTCCTAGTGAGGATGACAAAACACCCTTTGATCCTCAGGGGCTCTTGCGTTCCGGGTCATCAGGAGAGGACACATCACAAAAATAGAAACTGTTGATAATTCCACAAAAATAGCTTGGTGCACTTTCAGTTATCTGGCTACCATGATAAAAGTTGGCGTGTTTTGTGGAAAATACCGTGCCTTGTATACAGTACATACTGTTTTCACACTGACAAAACTTCCAGAACTAGAGCTGCTTGTGAATGATGATTCTTTAATGTACTAATATAAAGAGATGATCTCTATGGAAGCCCTGTTGCAAATGGAATTTCCATTTTGCTGCCCCTGGAGGTTTCATATGAAGTTCACAAGTAGATACATAATCATCTTGCTAGAGCAAAGAATGTTATTCCTGCACCCTTATGACAGAAAAATCTGGAGAGTTCCCAATCTCCTCTGGGTGTCACAATGCCCCTTTCCTCTCCCCCAGAGGCACTCACAGAGAAAAGAAAGATGGCACTAAACCCAAGTGGCAGCACTCCTGAGCTGCAAGGATTACACAACTCCTTAAGTGAAGCAGCTGTGTAGGATTTAGGCACTTTAAGGAACGAAAGATTCAGGAAATGCCATGCAGGAAGGAAATTTGCCTGGATAGGCTTGAAGGGTTTGCTTTGTTTTGTTAATTTAAGAATTATTCAGAAACACATTCATGTATCATGTGATCCAAACAAAACAATTCTGTGAAGCTTCCACATTATGAAAGTGCATAAACTTATTACAGGATGTTATATAGTATTAAACATGCATAGTTACTAACTCACTCAAAAAACCCCTTTCCTTTAATAATGACATTTTGAGTTCAGTCTTTTTATGGTGAGTGAGTTTCTCCTACGTATGTTGATGCTATAGGAAGAACCTGCTGTGATGTTCACAACTGATTTTTTTCATATCAACAGGTTTTGAAGGAATAAGTATGCAGAAAATATAAGAGGTTCTATGAACATTGCTACCAAAACCTCAAACTTGATGAGAGATGTGGAACAGAAGCAGACTTTTCCTGAAACCTAAAATGTCTGACATGCTTGATTACAAACAAGTAGTTTTAACAGTCTGTGAAATAATGGAAACGGGGAAGCAATGTTGCCTCTGCTGGTCAAAGCAGCTACTGAACCTTAGACTGACTTGTTCTTAAGTAACACAAACTGTAAATGTTCTTTCCTTCTATGAATTCCTGTGGCTCCCAACTTCACGAAAAAATAGAGGAAAACAATCTTATTGACGCATATGGTATTGCCACATGTACTTATCTCAGCACCCTATTTCAAAGGAATTTAGGACTTTTTAGAGGCTCCCGTTGCTTTCACTGGAAGGAAAGATTCTAGTGTTTTCTTTTGAATAAAGGATTTACCATGACGCTAGCGCTGCAACAGCCTTCTTACCTGAAGTGCAAGAGGCTTCCACCTCACATTCTTCAGAAGGGCAGGAGCAGAAACCAGGGTATTCTGAGGACGTTTTTTCAAGGTTAAAATCACTCCATTTGGGTCTTCCCGCAATGCATTTACTAGGTTCTTTAACTGCCAGCCAACCTAGAGAAAAATTCCATAATTGAATTTTGAAAGCTTTCCGTTTAACTTCAAATGTGAAGGAAGTCTTCTGTTAACTGAAAAGTTCTATTACAGCCTACTCTTTGCAAACATAAGCAGTTTTTATAAACTGTGTCTGATTACTTCTGTTGGACTGAAATGCTGCTGCTGAAGCTGGATTTTTTTTTAGCTATGTTTCTTAACTTAATAAGGCATAAGTGAATACTGTCTGCCTTTTAATATTTGTGAGATCACTGTACATTTTAAATCAAATGATGATGACTAGAAGTCATGAAATAATTTCAGTCTGGATCCTCAGTTGAAATATTCACTGCTGATGAGGAAGACAGACTATGCTATAGCAACATATGTAACATACGTAACAGCTTTAAGATCCTAACTGAAGATAAATGATCATTTACTTGATTTATTTATACAGCCCCTGGATAGAGCTGAGTAATTCAAGTTACTATAAGTTGTAAACATAGCCATACAAAAGAACATCACTAGTACTGAAAGGTTTTTGTATGTGCTGCTCACAAAACTTAGAGACATTTCCTAATCTTCTTCATTATTTAAATATGAATTTACCATGAACCATTTATACATGAAACAAAAAATGTATTTTTACGGGATTTTTTTAAAAATGACTGTTTACACTATCCTATTATCCTGAATGGTTGAAGAGGTTTAAAAACTGAATAATAATAAAAATGACAGTAAGGATGTTTATGATAAAAGTAGTTTCTTACATATTGAAGTGCTGCTGAATTTCTATCTATATTTCCACAGACACATGAGAAAAAACAACAACAAAAAGGGTATTAAAAGTCAGATAAGTGAATTCAGAACTGAAAGTGAAATTCAGAAAAAAACATATATTTCTAAATCTCAGCCAAACCTTTCAAGTTACACCACTGAAATCAGTGGAATTCTACTAGTTTAAATAAGAGAATAAATTTGGCTCCATTCAGCAGTCCTTTTGTCCTTATATGGAACTAATGTATTAGCCTGTTCACTATGAATAAAATCAGAAATTCCTACTACTTAGCACTTCACAGTGAATTATCATTAAAGTTGGTTTGCCCTATTTCCTAACATTATTACTGAAGAAGTTTCTTTAATAATACAGTCTTAAAAAAATGTATCCTATATAACACCCAAACTAGTACCAATAGACAGAAATACATTGCAACGCTTACAGGATTTGCTAACATTCACTTGTAAAGCTTGTATCTTTCGTCAATGTACTTGTGACCTGATCCAGATACCAGGCTTAGACCACGAATTTTGACATTTGTGTCTCTTCCACTGGTGTCAGAAAAATGGTACGACTAAAGCAGACTCTTAGTTACTCACAGCTAACCTTAGCCCTGCGTCCCAAGGGCTTAACTATTGCCTCCGTTTAGTCTCAGCTTGTTATTTTCAGGAAGTATACCAAGGATCTCGCTGAAGTAGCTCAAAGCCTACCTAGAAAGGAATTACTGGAAAGAGCAACCACTTGCAAGTGACTATTAGGTTACTGGTTCACATTTTGCTCTGGGAAACAGCAAGGCCTACCTAAGTATTTATAGGGAGGACTTTGGAGGATTTTCCTAGCCTTCTCCTACTCACACATAATTTCTAGATTTGCCACTCAAGGGAAGTGAATAGGTGCAGGATAGACTCTCCACTTACCCTTTTAAATATTGCATCCTTTTAAAAACATTGCTTAAATGAGTCAGGTATTAATTTGAACACTGATGGTTACTTTCTACCCAGTTCTGCTAAACAAATCAGTATGGATCCGATCCTGCACAGAATATTTTTTGCAAAAGCCAATTTCTTTCACAGAAAAGCTGAGTCCCCAGCACCTCTAAAGGTGCCTGTATTAAACTCTTCCCTCCATTTTCTGTTCCAAACATGGCAGATTTTTACAGTAGTAATAAATGACCATAGTAAAGACCTGTCATAAATGTTATAACTACCACAAGTCTTAAGGTCTGGTGTCAAGCAGGTCTGTACTGAACAGGAATTACAATGCTGTGTTCATACAGCAGTTCTCCAGACACAATTTTACTGAGGCCAAATTGCAGCAGCTTTAAAGTGAACATTTAAAAATGAAAAGCTTAGGGAATACAAGACCAGTAACTCTACATATATATGCAAGCATTAAGTGCCTTTATATTTCCTATGCTTTTTGACTATGTTTGACCTGCCAGAGTTCACTATAACATTTTAATCATAATTGCCCTTCTGACCAAAGTGTGTATTCCCATTGCTATTAAAAAACAAGGAGAAAAAAAAAAAAAAAAAGAAAAAGATTTAGGTGCTCAGAATCAGAGCAGTCTACTTATATCACCATATTATATCAGGTATAGTTTATAACTACCTTCCTCTTAGAGGAAGATAATTTCTGATTACACATGAAAGTAGAGGGAAAATAATAAAGGAAACCTTGAAGAGATTTCAGTTAAAATTCTGTTATAAGGGCTGAAGAGAAGTTAAGACAGAAACTGTAAGGTTCTAGTCTGTCTCCACAGTGGGCCAAAGCCAGGATCCCGAGTGTGAACATTCTGCTTGGAAACAAGTGCAATGTGTCATAACTCTAAAAAGGATTTTAATAGCTTTTAAAGGTTCTATTCTATTTTTAATGTGGCTGTTCTATTGAAAACTTTCTAAAAATGCACTGGCCACAGGAAATCAGAAAATGGCAGTAATTATAAACAGGCCAAAGCCAAATGAATGCAAACTTGTCAACTTGTGTTCCAAACGAACTCTTCTAGTTTTGTACTTTATTTATAAAATGACGGAGACTATATATATATATATATACATTTTACTCAATTATAAAATTAAAAATGAACTATTTTCCAATTTTATAGATTGATGTAATTTTCAGAATGCTAAAATCTTTAGAGTTCTATGAGCTCCTTTTAGAAAAGAAGGATAAATAATTAAGTTAATGATAAATTATTCCAATAAGAACCTTAACGACAAAACCATTAAATAGCAAGATCTATTAGAGAACAGTCTGCAGTCATTATTAGTAGTCGATGATAAAATGCTCTCAGAAATTCGGACATGTTATTATAAATTGTATTACTAAAAATATCTTTGAAAAAAAATAGAAGTCATTAGAGTAGATTAAAAATCTTAGTTGAAAAACAGTCCTTGAGACAGATTTTGACATTTATTCCTAAAGAATCAGTCTTTAATAGCAATTACTAGCTGCTAGCTATGGTAAGATGTATTCAGCAAAAGGGTATTTCGCTCCTTTAAAATTTTTAGCGTATACATGCAGTTAATCAGATTCTACAATATGGGTTAAGATATTTCACTCAGTAATGAAAGTTAACATTAAGATTAGACTAATGAAGGAAAAAAAAAAGACTAATCTAATACTCTTATTTTCCCAAATAAAAGAAATTGGAACAATTAGTATACCCATTACACTCAAATCAACAAATTCAAAAGCACATTATTATGTCATCTTCGCACAGCATAGTAAAGGTCTAGTCATGGTGCACTGTCCTCTTGCTAAACATATTTGCATATTGAAATACAGTGCACTATTTTTTATCTCTCTATAAACTGGGCCTACAAAACCTAGAATGTAGAAAGCCACATGCCTGCTGTAGTCTTACTTTAGTACTCAAAGAACATACAAAACACATTCAGGTGCCAGCAATGAGAATTGCTACCACAGTGACACACACAGAGTCTGTAAAAAGATTAGAATCACAGAAACTTTGGTATTTACTGGCTTAAAATTACTGACTTCTTAATTTTAGGAAAAAAAAAAAACAAACAAAACTTTTTTTTTATTTAGATGCTAAATATGGAAGAAACCTTGAAGAATGTAAAACAACTCACTGAAAATGGTTAAGAGACAGGCAGAAGTTTAAGATTTTGGTGGTTTACACTTAGGATTGTGCTAATCAATAATTTTTATTGCTTTGCACATCCTCAGTATGGAAAGAAGGGCTTCAGGGAAAAAAATGTGTACTACTGTCTATGTTAAAGGATTTGTTAGCTTTCTTATAGAGAGTAAAGGTGGATAATTAGTGGAAACTGCAAAATATGTTAACTTCAAAAATAATAGTTCCAAACCCATTAATCCCTACAATACGAAATTTCTTTGCCATAAAAGTATAATAATTTAAATACCCACAATGCTGTAGTAATTTTGTATACCTAAACCTGATAATTTTGTGTCTGGGACTGCACAACTAGTATGTTCAGAAAAACATAAATCACTTTCACTAACCAACAGTAAACTAGTTTGTTTCCTAGTTCTCCCGTATCTTCTTTAAAGTCTCCCTATATTGACTTTGTTCCTTCTCATTTAGAAGATCTAGATATGTATTAATGGGATTCAGGATGCATACTACCAGCAACAGGAATTTCAGCATTTTTATAAATCCAAACTATTTATGCTGGACAAGCACCTTTTCTACTTTTTTAAAATAAAGGCTACCTGACCAGCGATGACTCACTGATGATCTGTATAAAAACCCAAACTAATACAAAAAATTCTTAATGTTACAGATACACAGACACAAAAAAAAGACTGATGAAAACTCACACCGGTGCATTTGTGGATGACCGCATGGGCATTAAGTGCATAATATATTCATCTATTAGAAAGAATTGAAAAAACAGCTGGACTGTTGAACATGATGGTGCTTATCAAAGGATTCCAGTAGTCAAAACCACCACAACAGTTATTCACCTCCACCCCAACTTCTTTGAAACTCATTATGCATATTTGTTATGGTACAAATTTAGAAGACACAGTTCAGATAGTGGAACTAGGAGTGCATAGTGGATAGAATACCTATATTCCTTTCTCTGCTGCTCCTGAAAATTCTGGGGATAAAGCAGAAGTGTGGTTCCTCAGTTCCTTCACTGCCTTATCAAACCCTAAACATCTACCAGGACACTGAAGAATGAAAAAGTTCTAAGAAGTACAAAAATATAGAGTGCACCTCACAGAAGGAAGGTAGGTTACACCTTAATTTGTTTGTGAGAACTGTGCATATTCTACTCACTGTATTGTATGCCAGCTTTAATATTACCTAGGATGGAGAGAGACAGAGCATTAACTAAACAGGAATTTAAGAACTACCTTGTTAGGCATTTGATCTGTAAATCAACGTACAGGATATTTTCTAAACATTTAGAACATACTGCATTGCACACCACCTGAAAACAAGTAATTTTGCTTTGACTGCAGTAACCCTGACATGAACCAGGACAGATGTTTCCCCTCAAGGCTCTTCAAATACATAAGCAGAGCCATCTGGATACTTACTTGAGCCTCAAGAGTATGACCTCTCTTCATATTTGCATAAAAAAAAAAAAAAAAAAGCTTGTGTAAACTCAACCTTTTGTTAAGGAAACAGACTATCATCCTTCATATTTTAAGTCTATAATTCACTTTGACTCATTAGGGAATTAATCAAGGGAATTGGTTTGATTAACATGGAAATCAGAAATTATTATTAGACAAAAATGTGCTGGAAGATCATAAGACTACTTTCTGTCACTGAATGGGAAGCTCAACATTAACACCTGTAGCTGATTCACTCTTCTTATTAATATCCTAACTGTTACTAACAATAACTGATGATGGAAAAACAAATGTTCTCCTGTTATCTTACATAGTTATTTTCATTAACTAACAGAGAAATACAGCAAGATTCCAAGTAGATGCAAGATCTGCTACCGGAAGACATGCACTACTAAGTGTTTTTGGAAGGCAGAACCCTGAGGATAAGTAACATGTGGCAATTTGTTTGGAAACAGAATGACATCTTTGGGGGGAAGAAGTTGTAATTCTCATGACATCTTTTGCCTTTCCTGTTCCTACTTGTATTTCACAACACACAGTGTGCTGAAACACAGATGGTGTGATCTGGCACTACATTTACAGATTTACCTCCACCTAAAATGAGCTCTCATTAAGACTCAAATTTACAATTCCACAAACATACACCTAGGATATTAATTCAATAAATATCTTAACAGCAATAAATTAGTGCTGAAATTATTTCCTTGTGCCAGCACTCTTAACACACTGTCCTGGTTTCAGCTGGGATAGAGTTAACTGTCTTCCTAGTAGCTGGTACAGTGCTGTGTTTTGAGTTCAGTATG
>JAVJGG010000039.1:21516029-21530933 GCA_035590195.1 Aviceda cuculoides
ACCTCTCCGGGCAACCTGGGCCAGTGTCTCACCACCCTCCTCGTAACAAAAATTCTGCCTTGTATCTAGTCTAAATCTACACTCTTCTAGTTTAAAACCATTGCGCCTTGTCATATCGCAACAGGCCCTACTAAAATGTCTGTCCTCATCTTTCTTATAAGCTCCCTTTAAGTACTGAAAGCATAGCATCCATCATTCCAAAGAATAACCTTATCAAGTATGAAAATGCAACCACATTAGTTAAAAACAACAGCTATTTGGAGATAACATAACAAACACGATACACAACAAAGCAAAGGTGTTAGAACTGAAAGAGCCCTTCTAGGCCTACATCCATTTGTTTAATCTTCTACATAGCTGCAGGCAACTATAACATAATCATTTTAATCTTTTCTTCAAACACTATCCTAGACAGGCCTCTTAAATTCTACCACAGATTTTACTTACAGATGTTTGTATGGATGCTTGCTCTTGCACAACATTGTTTTTAACTTAAAGAGTTCTTTCTCTTTCTGGTCTTTATAGCCTCTGTCTGTTAAGAAGGAGGAATTCTGTCTCAGATCTAGCTGGCTGGGCTAACCAAATTGAAATCCTTAAAAAAATTCTCTTCATATGAGACAGATGATACGTTTTCTTTTTTACCCATTACATTTTTTAAATGTTCATATGTAATTTCACACCTTTGATGACTGTAAATGACCTGAGCATCACATAGTATTTCAGACAAGATATTACCAATGTCAAGACAATGGCATTAAAACTCTATTTCTCCTGGAAACTTGTTCCTCATTAATTCCAAGTTCATCTTTGCCGTTTTCCATCACATCGCTTCTATAGCGCTCAGTTGATATGGGATTAATTACTACATTCTGACTCTGGAGTCTTGCCAGTTGCTCCCGAGTAACATCTCGCTTTCAACAGGAATTACTAAAAGCATTATTATTGCTCTCTGTCCTGTTAAATGACCTTGAAATTCTAATCCTCAAAAAAAAAAAAAAAGAAAAAATTAATTGTCAGTTTTCCCTAGTTTATCAAACACTTTTCCATGGAGAAGTAGATAAAATATTTTACAGATGGTCAGGCAGCTAGACCAATACTTGTTTGGATCTGCAATATTTCTGTTTGAAAAATTATCAAAGGTAGAACATTAACACAGTTTAATTTTCATAAAATTATGCTGCATTTCCCCTAATATGCCATTTTCCTCCATGTCTTTAGTTATCGTTTCCTCTCTAAATCACCTACAAAATCTTGCAAAGTAATGACTAGTAAGTTTTGCCTTCTTACGTTTCCCCAGCATACAATGGTATCGTAAAGCAGACAATTCATTAAAAATCATTGCTTAGGGACTTGCAATTGAAACTTTCAGTCTCTTCACTAGACTGAGATGAAGACGATTTGGCATTAAATTACCTAACTTTGCTTCCATCCTGAATATATATGCCTATATATTTATTATGACTGGTTTTCTTTGTTCTATGTTCGATACTATCCTTGTTATGGAAAACTGAAAGAAACAAGTGTTTCTTGGCTAGTGATTATCTTGGCTTTAATTTTACCCTATTTTAACTGCGTAACAGTCCCAATTCTTTGACTAAAGAATCATGTCCCACATATAAAACAACTTTAAAAAATTTATAATATGAAATTTACTATTTTACTAAGCAGCAGAAAATATACTATCCACAGAACCTAAGGTATAATTATTAATTTTGCAAACAAATAAATCTACAGTGGCAAATTCAGCACTTCTGTATAATTTTATAGGAGAGGAAGTAAAAATCTACAAGGCACTGGCAGAACTAGTGCCTGTTGTGACTGTAGGGAAAAATAAAGAGTTACTGTGGCAGTAATTTAGAACGTATAACTTATTTTTGAAGTTTCTTATGCTGTTTTATTAAAATCTAATAAGCAAGAAGGACAAGCAGAAAAGCAAATAAGGAAATTGAATAATGATTAAATGATCTTAACAGCCAGTGGTGAATCGACTGATTTAATTAATTTCTTGCTTAAAGTACTATTATTTTTTCTTTGATCTTTATAATTGTATTACAGAGTGTTCCTTGGTTAGACCAGATTCCACATAATAAGTCTTTTATTTCTAACTCTTTCAATTGTTGCATTATATAACTTGTAAGCTGCTTTCCTTTTTTTCTTAAACTCTCAACTACACTGAAAAGTTATTTGAAAAGTAAACTAAAACAAGTGGTCTTGTTTTGTAATATTTTAAAATATATTTGTTAATATAACTGGGTTTTGGGGAAAAAATGAGAGTAGGAATATAGCTACCTCCTAGCTATCTGATATGTCTTAATACAGATAATGCTTTATATTAAATGAGTATACTAATTGTAGGTAATAAGAATAATTTTGAAAACATACAGCCAAAATATTCTAGTCACATCAATCCCAAAATACTGAACTCCACACATCCAGCAATTCAATGAGATCGACATTGCCAGCATGCTTAATCCTCTGCTATAGCTACACAAGTCCAGAGAACTGCATCCAGGATTAGAAATGCCATTATGGGTATTGACTCCACTCAAATGCATTGACATGTCAAGTATTTCTAATTCTACATCTTCTTAAACCTGTTTAAAAGCTTACTGCTCTCACAGTTTGAAAATGGGTAATGATTCTTCTCTTAAAATGGACTTCCTGATGGAGAGTCAAACTTAAATTGAAATTACATGTTTTGTTTTTAAAGGAAAAAAATCAAATAGAAGTGTCCTCTTAGTTTCATTTTTTCCTATGTATGAATGAAAAATGAACACAAACCTTTTTAAAAGAGTGAACAGCTAGTTGGTAATGGCTACATTAATGTAGTCTCATTTATACTATTTTAGCACAGAGTACTGCCCTACACATGAATGAATGCTTTCACTGGACAGCTCTGTAACTCAATGTTAGATACGCAAAGTATTAGTTAGGAATTTAAAGAGGTTGCTGAGGAGGGTCATGCATTAGGATGACAAACTGGAAGTGCTCAAACTATCTTGCTTGCCAAAAAAAACCAAAAACAAACAAACAAACAAAATTTCAGAGGCAATTTGATTGCATCCTGAAAATACCTAAATGAGAAACCTGCTCTCCAATCTAATAGATAAAAATATATCAAGATCAAAGGACTGGAAGCTTGTGCCAGACAAACATAGGCTACAAATAATTTTTTTTTTTTTTTTCCCCAGCAATGAGAATAATTAACTACTGGAAGAATTTATTACAGGTTGTGGGAACGTCAGTGAAAGTTTTAAAACTCAAATGATCTTATTAAATGAGTGAATATGAACCTATCCAGAAAATACATTGGCCTAGTTCAGTCAAAATCAGATTAAGTGATGCCAGTTGTCAGTTATAGGTTTGGAATCTATTACAAGAGATCCATACTTTCTCTAATCAGGAAAGTATTTTCACTAGTGGCAATACAAAATGACTGTATTCAATCATCTTCAGAACAGATTCTTTCAAAACACATTGTGTTGAATGGGATTCGTATTTGATAGACTACCAAAATGCTACAGAAACTTCCATCTTAAGAAAATGTATTTGTTAGGACTACAAAGACAAAATTTGTTGGATGCTGAATCTCTGAAGCATACAAATATCTGAAGTAGTACATTTCTGCATCTTTACATTGTATAACTTAACCTGTGTATACATTTTACGAAAGCATGGAGTCTGCCCTACCAATGAACAGGTAAAAGCAGGAATAAGAAATAACACTAAAATCTATATTTTTGTCACCTAGGCTTTTAATGCTTTAAGTATAATCTCTATGGAAAACTAACAGGACACTGGAGACCATGGATTTCACTGGTTACATACATTGTAAATAATATTTTAACTATCTATCTTGAAAATTCCGTAACAACCCAGGAAGTATTTAGGATACTAAATGTAGTCATTTGCCTCTTCACAGGGCAATGATAAATGCTTAATATGAAATAAATTGAACAGATTGATACATTAGAGAAATAAAGAAACACTCCACTTCTTTCAGCTCCAGAACAAGGTAAAGGGAAAATGCAAGCCATCGTAACTGGTTATAAATCAATGCAAACTTTTGCTGTAATTTTATTTTAGATGGAATGAAGATGTGACATTTAACCTAAAAAAGGGGAAAAAATATTGAGTAAAAGTTGGAGAGAGAGAAGGAGAGAGAGAGAGAAGGAAGGAAGCAAGCATTTAATCTCCAGTCCAGAAATCAAACTAACGGTAGAAATGGCAATACCAACTACCAGGCAACAAAAACAGCGGGAGAACATTGTGAGAGAAGTGAGAAGCACAAAACAGCTGAAGAAGCACATTTTGGCTAGGTATACTTTCAAACTGCTTTGTATTTTTCTTTTTTACAATTTTACTTCTAGTAGCACCTGGTTTTGCTAAACCGGAGTCAAAGGCTGGTATGAGGAAATGTTGGATTCTAGTGAGGACTCTGTGCAGGCACAAATCCATGCTCCTCTACTTAGTGAGCACGACAGTTTACCGCTCTGGAAAACCTGTAAGACCACCACAGATACACAAGCCTTTCTTTTGTAAGGTTATTCAACTGCCCCCCCCCAATCATTGATTTCAAATGGGTTACACCTCATTTTATGAGCTGGTCTTGCTAGTATTAAAATAATGATTACATAGAAATTTAATGAGCTGCTGCCTTTTAATTATTCTAGTCCATTAATGGAAATCATGGTAATTATAAGCATGATATTGATCATCACAACTTGTGATAACTTGGGTGAAGAAGGAACACAGCTAAGCGTAGTTTGCAGCAAGATGTACCAGAAGTGACTTAAAGGGCACACTTGAAGATCAAAGGTATACTTAAAACATTAAAACTTCCAGTCCATGAGGGGAAGAGGGTTGGACATACAGCTCTGAAACATGCAAACACTTGGTATTACTGTCTGACTTTCCAAAGTCACAGTGAAGACAGAATGAGACTTTCCCAGCCATTTCAAAGGAAGAATAAATTCCCAAAAGAAACAGCTTGCCATTTATCTCTTTTCTTAGCTTGTTATAAACTTCAGAATGTATAATTAATAGTGGGGGTTTTTTTAGAAAAAGGTATTTTATGCCACTTGACTCAGCTGTTGGTACTGTGCCCTTAGCTGGAAAGGAATTACAAGTATCAAACACCGTGGCCCTGTCGTAATAACACACATGGAAGGAATTGCTATCCAGAAAGCCAATACCTGAGTAGCTGAATGAAGGGATTTCACCTCGGTGAGTAAAGATTAAATCAGGTCTGTCACTTGAAGAGTGTGTTTGATGGAGAAAGCCAGTCTAATGCATATTTCAACTTGTAACTATGACAACTCATAGAACCTCTCCAATATAGGTAAGAGCTGCATGTTGCATTAACATTTAAAGTGTAAATGAATAAGTTATACTTCTTTTCAAGAGAAAATATTTGCTCTCTAATCATAAGATTTCAGTAATCAGACTTTCATATTTCCACCTCACACAAACGACAGACAGAAAGATTTCTTAATTTTGCTGCGGCTGTGTTAGGAGACAGGGTTCAGCAAGACAAAGTTAAAAGGCTTTAAGTAGTTATCATCGCCATTGCACAGTTCTTCTCATGCCTAGTAAGTAGGAAACACAAGTGTTCCTTTCACCTGTAGTTCCAGCAACACTGTTTCCATTCTTCTGCAACATACAATTTTATTTTTTTTTTAAAAGGGACAGTCCCTATGACTTAAGATAGTACTGGGACAAAATGTGACTGCATTTTTTTCTGCAATCATCAACTCTGGAACTAACATTAGTTATAAGGCAGCAACATGTGTCATCACAAAAAAGGAAGAGAAATATGACCATTCAACCTTGGATGAGGCTCTGACAGGCTTTTAGATAAGCACTCTGATAGCCTTTTAGAGCACAATTACAAATAATTTAAATATATAAACAAATAAATAAAACTTCAGTGAAGTCACATGTGTTTTAAGTCAGGATACAATTCTATGAATGCCGCAGAAACATATTATTCCTGCATTTCAACATAAAACAAAATGTAGTTTTGTATAGATGTAGTACACAATACAGCAGACAGCTGTGAAAGAAATGCAATGGTAGGCATGTTTAAACATACACAAATCATGTACTGCAATACGTTGGGCTCAGCATATACATGCTTACGTGATTTTATACCAATTAATAGTTTCACTAAGTTTATAAAACTGCTCATCTGCCTAAAAATAAATCTGCATGCAAGGATGCACAAAAGCAAAATCTACAGATTTCTATCAACACTTTAATAATCTTTACTTTTTTTTTCCTCCTGCAACGGATTCAGAATATATGGCTGTTACAGCACTTCTGCATTTTTAATCTGAATCTTGTATTAAACAGAACACAACATTCTGTTTAAGAGGCAAAAGTTAAACTAGCTGGCATATCCATAATGAGAAGTCTAAGAACTTCAGTGAAAAATTCTGGGATCTCCTTATATAGAGTATGATGTTGAACAGCAGCTGTACAAAATGTAAATTTGGCTTAATCCTTCTGGGCTGGTTATTAACTCGACTTGTGCCTTTTCTTATTAAGCATAAGCAGTGGTTATGATATTTTGAAAGACATAAATAATAATCTAGCTTGGCAAAGTTACCTTCTACAAAGAATTATTAGCTTTTTAGCAGTGGGAATAGGCAAAGGCTGCAGAACAGAATTTCCAAAAGACTTACCACAGTTTGATGGTTGACCTGGATCACCTCATCACCAGCATGGATTTTCTTACATTGGTCAGCAGGAGACTAAGGACAAGAAATAATAATTAACTTTAGGGGGGGTGGGGAAGAGCAGGAATTAAACCAGTGAATGTTGAAGGAGGTGAGAAAGCTGTGCCCAAAGAAATATTATTGATATCAAATAACAATAATTGGTCATATTTATAAAAACTGTATTTATAAGGAACTATGTTTTTTTCTGGTTACAGATGGCAATTTGATGAAGTAATCTAGAATCCCACTTCCACTGGTGGTGAACAGCCCTTTTGACTGGTTGAATTATTCTAGCTTCTTCACCCCTCTGTGGGGAGTATGAGCAGTCACAGTCTTGCTAGGAATACACTGAGTTAATTTATATCACATAGAAGTAAATCTGTTAAGTCAACAAATACTGAGCTTACTGCATGATCAGGGACAGGACTGGACCAACCATGTGTGTAACAGAAAAGCAAGTCTCCCAGTCCTTTATATAGCAGTTTTACTGCTCAAGTGCACTGAAGATACTGTGCAAATACACTACAGCTCCAGCACCTCCAACACAGTACTAGATTAACCATTTGAACACAGAAGGTGGTAATTTACAAATGGATAATGTCAGTGACAGATTAGCTCTTCAGGAGATTTTATGTATACACACACACACACACATATATATATACACACCTATACACACACACTATTCCATATATATCATTCGCATAATTTGGTGATCGCTGAGCTGAAAAACTCCTTTATCCTAAATATAGCTTCTTCTGATAACATTAAAATGGATTAAAACCCATTGAAAAGCTACTTGAAAATGGTCAACTGCTATTTAGCAAACCATTTTTAAATGCTTCAGTGAAACCAGATCTTAAATCTGTAAGACAAATCTGTAAGGCATGCAGATCAGCAGTCATACTCGAGTAGAGAACTGAGAATTCAAGGGAACTTACTTGCATTGTGCACTAGCTTACAAAACTGTTCTACTGACACAGAGTACACCAACTTGAAATTCAGGAGAAAATAACCAGAAAATAATTAAAGAGCTGAGACATCACCTTGAGAAATAAATCACAGTGGGAGTTAGCTATTAAGGAAGTAGACCAGCCAGGAGACTTGGACAAGGTTGAATGTTTACTCTTGACTTGTTAGAGTCAGAGAAGAGGACAGATTGTCCCACCTCCAACAACACAGAAACATTTAAAGCAAAATACTCTTTGAGTAACAGTTCACGTTCCCTGTCCAAGTAAGCAGACTCCTAAGAAAGGCAGAAAAAGAGCCACGTGCAGCTACAGAGAGCGGTCAAGCTCTAACACTGTTGAAAAAGATCCTCACAGAAAAGGAGTTACATTATCAAAACTTAGTTCAGTTCCTGGATGTCTTTTGGAGTCAGCCTATAACATAAATTGCCCATGGCACAAGAGCCAGATGTCAAATGCGAAGGAAGAAAATATTTACCCGAACTAAAAGTGACTTGTAGAAGTTTATATTCATGACGTCACTGAATACCAGTCAAGACTTCCAGGAAACACACAAGAGCTCTTCAGCTGGACAGTCTTCACCAACCAAAAATCCCACCCATCATTTCCATCCCTTTCATGGATAGAAATTAAAAAAATAAGATAAACAAATAAAAGGAACAAAACCCCAAATCGCCACTGGGAAGAAAATGACTGCAATTACTTCTGAATAAAATGCCGATGACACTCATCTATGAGGAGGTCAACTCACTCTCCAAAAGTCAGTACCTGCTGACTAATCAATAGATTCTGCAGTTTGCACAGGTGCTGACGAGTAGTAGGAAACATAATTAATTATTCAATCAGTAGGCAAAAAAAAAAAGCCCATAGGGCAAATAGTCAATATTTGACATAGTGATTCCAAGTGTGTTGTAGGTGCTATTCCAAGCACAGCTTTTACCTTCAGCCTACTGCTTGCTTATCATTCCTAACCTTGCTCTGCCCAACCTCCCCAACACGAGGTACCTTCCAGTTCCTCACCTGCTTGATTTCTGCTCGTTTTTTCATAAGTGCTTCTGTCTCTCCTGTAGTGGGGAGTCTAGCCCTTGAGCTAAACTACCTGGTCATCACAGCCAGATCTCAATTCCTGTCATCTGAGTCCTTCTGCACTAAAATAAACAGGATTTTACCTATGTACTTTATAGAATGGTGTGCAGAACTACCTGGATCCAGTGTCAGTTTCTCCTTTTAGTGGAAATTTGCAGAATTTTGGCAGACTGCTCTTTCACACAGGACTAAACATATAACAAAGATATTTCTAGAATTCAGCATGCATACAAACTTGATCACTTTAAACAGTGACTAAAAGGTAAGCAGGAAACGCAGGTAAACAGCACCATTTGTAACATTTAACTTCAGCTAATGTTGGAAAAGCAAAGGCCTGGTCCTTTCTCTTTTTAGCTACTTTCCTGGCTTTGATGAGACTGAGCTAATTATTATCTTTTAAAACTAAACACTGGCTCTGAGGTCAATTATCCCTTCAAAAGGAATGAAAAATCAATTTGCTGAAATGCCAGAAATTAAAGGTCTTTGAAGCTGGTTTATCTGCACATGTGATTACACTTTTAGTAAAAACAAAAAAGCAACTTTATATGGTGGTGTCTTATCAAAAAGTTCTCACATCAAAAGTTTAGTCAAAATAAAAATTTTAGTGGCTGGCAGTTTAGTAACTCCTCATGTGAATTTCAATTATAAATATATAAATATTTTCCCTACAAACTGCATTATATTTCTAAAATGAATTAGAGTAAAAAAGTGGATTAATTATAGCATGAGTAATTCAATCTATGAACAAAATCTGTTGCAACATAATCAAGATGGATCATTCATAAGTTTCAGGACCCAAGATACACATATATTTATTTTAAGACTTCTAAATGCTGCCAATGGTGTTAATACAAATAAGCAAAAAATATTTAAGTTTAATTTGCATTAGACCTGTCTTCACAAACTGTGACACACAAATCATCAGGCTTTCCATGGGTTTGCGCTGTCTAAAAACTGAGTGACAAAAACTGCATATGCAATACTACTCAATATAGATAGATCAAGTAGAACAAAATATCACATATGAAGCTTATCCGTATGGGCTGGCATACTACTGATGTATGCCAGGAAGTATTTACATCATTGGCTAGCTGCACAGTGCTAATTTTATGTTTCTTGGGTGTCAGCATTACATAATTTCAATATTAGCTTTATAAAATTTAAACTTGTAATTTATCCAGCTTATGCAGTTAAACAGATCCAAGACTAAATGAAAACAGTGTGACTAAAACACTGTATGAAAAACAGAACGGATGGGTCTTATTATGAGGCCTGTCATAGTAATTAGATTGCAGCAGTTGAAGTCAATTTATTTTTTTCAATTCTACAATTATGAATTGCAAGTTAAGTAACAAGAAGGATATTTAGAAGCTACTTCATTATTCTTGTCACACAAAACTGTTTAGTTTTTCTATGATCAGTCATACTGATTTATGTGCTGCAGCAATTCTGTGTGCTTTTGGTTCAGTTTTGCCTAACACTTCTGGGACTACAATGAAAACTATAATTAATAGATTTTTCTTGGTGTCTTCTGTGTTTTTACTACAGATGATGGAAAATATGAAAATACAATGGTGCTTAACTTCTAATACAATTCTTTCAGGAATGGTTATTTTCATAAAAGAACTTTTTATACATCCCACACAACAGTCATTTGGATTGTCAACTAATTTGTTTTTTTAACATTGTCAAATCATCCGTCCTCTCCTGTCCATGTAGCAAAATCTGTTTGCTCCTTTTCACAATTTTCCCCTTCTTAGTGATAGTTCTGTCAGTAATTACTGCTAGCTTTGAAAACTTTCTGGTTTATCAAAGATTATTCTACAACCTGTCTGATATAAAATACAATATTTTAAGTTATCTTTCTCCATTATCCATGTTTTTTACATCCACCCACACTGCTGATATTGTAACTATTTAAAAATTTATTATTTTACAATCTATTTTACTGAATTGCTCAGACATACAGAAGGTACTAATTTTCTATGAGTCAATCCTAGGACAGGCTTCATCTCCAAAAGTCTAATTTTTCTAACATAATTTTTAATTTAATTTGGTAATTGGGAAAAAAAAAACACAAAAAAATGACTGTCCATTCTAAGAATAAAACAAAGATCTCAGCAAAAAAGTAGTCGTCACTGTATAACAATATTTACCCATTGCATAAAGTAAGCTGACTGTACATATTAAGGGCTGTTCAGATAGCAACTGTGCTTATCAGTAACTCTGCAATTTTGTGAATACTCTGGTCAATATAAATGCCTGAGGCAGATTTTTTTCCTGTTATATTATTTCTACTGTTCTGTTGACAGAAAAATACTTTTTTATAAGAATCTAAACTCTCCTATGTTCTGAGAGATTTGTCTAAAGTAGAGAACAAAATTTAAATACAACCGATATTAATTTAGATTAACGATGATGCTCTTATGTGAGAAAAATTTACTTAATATAAAGGAAAACACTTTTGTGCCAGAGAGAAAATGTATACATGAACACTGTTAGAAAGATGTATTAGAAGAACCATTAAGGACAGAAGTTCAAGATTTTAATTTCATTATATTGTCAGTTATTAGTCACTTCATCACAGATATTTTTCTGTGTCTATTTTCAAGGTTTCCAATTTTTTACAAAGATAATATAGATACAGAAAAGATAAAGTATTAATAAGTGGCTTAATTTAAAGCAAGTTTTCATATTACAAAATGCACTGCAGATATACAGAAAATACTTGTATGTATGATAAAAGTCATTTAGAATAAAGAAGCTTACATTTTCAGTTGTTCCTGTGATTACATGTAGTCCATCATATGTTGATTTGATATACATTCCCTGAAAAAAGAGCAAGAAAGGTAATTAATATTTGTAGGAAACAAATACATGATGTTTGCACGATAATTGAAATGGTATGTTTATTCCAGTTTTAAGGACCATAACATTTGAACAGACTGGAAGGAACCATGGTCAATTAACATTTGCAAATCTAAGTTAAACAAATATGTATCAAGACCCACTATAAACAGCACAGTTTTCTCACTTAATGCTTTTTTTTAAAATTCCAAACAGAGTTTTTGGACCAATTTCAACACTGAACATCAGCATAAAAGCTCATTCCTATTCAGTATTTGAAATATTTAACATGACCCCTTTCTACTACTAGTGACATTAAAAAGTATCAAAACTGAAAACATGAACAGGAATAGTCTTTAAATTTAAATGCCCCATCTGCTGGGAGTTACTGATTCAATAAAAATGAAACCATAGCCTCGCTCAGAAAATACATGAGCCAGTGCTTTGATTGCCAATTTGTGGAGAAAAATGAACTTGGTGAACAGGAGCTTTGTAATTAGTCCAGCAAGAATTCTGCTTCAGGGAGGTAATGGACATGATACAGAGAGACGACCTAAGTAGGTACCTATCTAGCTGTACACACACACACACAGAGAGCCTGAAATGTCAGTGAGACTCAATTGCTTGTGTTCTTGCCTCTCAGGAGTAAGGTCATAGCTTCACATCTCTCCATATAGTATGGTTATCCATCAAGTTTTGAAATCTAATTAATCTAATTGGTACATTGTACTGCTGATTCATTATCCTTTCAATAATTCTGCATCACCTTGTGCTGTCAGAATGGAAGCTTAGAACCCCCAGCAAAAAGAAAGAACATTTTGTTCACAGAAACCAATTTCAAACAGCAATGAAGATCTTCAGTCTGGGTGTTTACACACACACAGAGAAAAAAAAAAAAAGGTAAGAAAAATACAAAGTTAAGATCATATCACTCTTTACAACTACCTAAATTGGAAGGGTATAGAGAAGATGGAGCCAAACTCTTTTTGAAAGTGCACAGTGAGACAATGAGAAGCAAGGAGCACAAGTTAGAACTATATTTTAAAAGAACAGAAAAAAAAAAATCACCACCACCCCCCCCCCCGATTTCACCATTAGGATGATTGGAACAGGTTGGCAAGGCTGTGGAATCTCTGACTTGGAGATGGTCAAAACTTGACTGGATGAGGCCTTGAGTAACTTGCTCTAGCTGGATCTGCTTTGATTTTTCATCCTGAGAAAATGTGAATTCTACCTTAATGTAAACTAATTCCATTTCAGCAAGTTTTAAGTTTATTTAAATCTTGAAAGTAAAGACTGTCTAAAACTGATAAGGATGCTTAACTCTGCTGCACAGGAAACTCCATTTTAGATTCTACTCACCATGACTACTTGTTCTCTTAAATAACACTGCTTTATAAGCTATTTCATTTGTAAATAACAAAGATGTCCAAATTAGATCTTGAAATCACTTTCATAAAATGTATTTAGTTGGAAGAAAGAAGTTTCTGTGAAGTCTTCCACTATTTCCTCCTATACAGTTGGCTTAATTTTATCAGTGTTCACTATTCTATTGTTTCCGTAGCACCTTCAACTGTTACTGACAAACATCTGATTCTCTTTGCCAACTGAAAGCCATAAACAAGAGCACTAGATCATGAAAAACCCTGAAGGTTCACATTGAGAATGGGATGTTGAGTGTCCATTAAAAATCTTAAATAAATATTTAAATCCGTCTAGTATGTGTAACGCTGGATTTCCACAGTGAACTTTTAGCTGGAATGTTTCGCAACGTTGCTGCGTCCATCACAGAAGTCTGTTATTTTAACACATAGTAGACTTCAGTAACATTTCCAGCCACACTTTTAATATCAAATTTAATATCACAGTTCTAACACCCTACTTGTTTTGTCAAGATTCATTCCCCACTTAAGAAACCAACGGACTAAGATTTTTAAGGCCAAAACAGAATGTAGTGCTAAACTTTTCACTAAATTTTATCACATATTTCTTCATAAAGTTCTTAGCCTCTTGTTAAACTATGTGTATTTTGGGAAAAAAATCAAATTATAATTTTATCTCTTAACAAATGCCATCCGAGACATAAAAACTGACTACTCACTAAGAATTACCCTACGTTTTGCTATCTGCTCTTTCATCTTAGCTATTACACTTTAAGAACAAAACAGATAAAAATAAACAATTTCAGTGAGTGACTCAGTCTTATAATTATCCTAGATAGAGCTTTAATCCTTGTTTTTCCAAAAGAAAAGTAATGAAAGAGCTTGTTCCTTGTTGACCATTACAGTAGCACTGTACCTCCTAGATCTGTTACCTGAAAACCTTGAAAGATTACATTCTATCTAAAAAAATACAAAAATTGTTATAGTCATTTTTATTGTATATAGTTCAGAATGAAAGGTATTTTATATAATATATATTATATATATATGTATTACATATCTATCATATATAAAACAATAGCTCCAAAAATATTTCTCCACTTGAGAGAAAGTTTTGAGTATAATACTCAAAACAAGATTTAAAGTATTCTTAAACAGAACCCCTGAAAAACATACAATTCTGAAAACAGCTTTATTTAGTCTATGTCATCTGTTCTAGAGGCCAGATATGTTCCCTGCTTCAAATCACTCTTTCCAACCCTGTAAACATTTTTCCTTAAAAAACTCCTGTCCTTGATATGCTGACTGTCAGCACTTGCCTATCCTTTTACAACAGATAATGCAGTGTGTAACAAAGTGTGTACAGTTCAACCCAGCTCTCAATTGCTTTCGGTGGTAGGACGATTTTTAAAGGACAATTTATTCTTCAACATGAAAAGACACTGACACTTAGAAAAATATTGTTTCTAACGGACAATCTGTGTCAACCCTACTTTAGTGACTGGTGTGCTTCATCCCCACCTCCATCCGCATTTTCCTTTTTAAAATCAGTATTTGTAAAGAGAAAGACTTGAATCTCCAGGCTTATTTTAAGCAATACTGACACAGGTTAGCAGAACCCCTCAAAAGTTTAAATTGTTCATATATATATACACAAAGTAGCTTATTTATTGTCATGGCTTAACCCCAGCCAGCAACCAAGCACCACGCAGCCGCTCACTCACTCCCGCTCCTCAGTGGGATGGGGAAGAAAATCAGGAAAAGAAGTAAAATTCACGGGTTAAGAACAGTTTAATAGAACAGAAAAGAAGAAACTAATAATGATAATGATAACACTGATAAAATGACAACAGTAATAATGAAAGGATTGGAATGTACAAATGATGCGCAGTGCAATTG